>JAZHPH010000132.1:135250-156603 GCA_037356405.1 Nasonia oneida | reverse complement strand
ACAGTATCGTACGAAGTATCGCGCACAGTCTTGTACAAAGTATCGGACACAGTATCGTACGAAGTATCGCGCACAGTCTTGTACAAAGTATCGGACACAGTATCGTACGAAGTATCGCACACAGACTCGTACAAAGTATCGCACACAGTATCGCGCACAGTCTCGTATACAAAGTATCGCACACAGTATCGCACACAGTATCGCGCACAGTATCGCACACAATATCGCACAAAGTATCGCACACAATATCGCGAACAGTATCGCGTACAGTATCGCACACAATATCGTACAAAGTATCGCACACAGTATCGCGCACAGTATCGTATAAAGTAGCGCACACAGTATCGGACAAAGTATCGCGCCCAGTATCGTACAAAGTATCACGTCCGGTATCGCACACAATATTGCGCACAGTATCCCACACAGTATCGCAGAAATACTCTGGAGTATTTCTCTATCGTCGCAAAATATTTTGGCGGCTTTAACGCATTCTTCGGCTCTTCTAAGTTCGCTGTGTCCTTGATCCTGACTAGCAGCCGACCTGTTCTCTACCAGCTCCCACCTCGAGTGCGGACTGCACCGCTCGCTCAGCCAGCTCATGTTCCCAGTCGCCGTGCTGTTGATGGAGGAAGAAGCCCTGTTGGTTTAAGCTTTTTATGTCCGAGGGTCTGAGGCACGCGCGCCCCTGCCCTGCCGTGACGCCACACACCTTGAGCTAGCTCGTGCAGTTTACGAGACTGACCTTGTGCAGTTGCGTTGAGTCCAACTGGCTCTTGATAGCTGACTACTTGATGGCCTTGCTCGTCTCGAGCCCTTTCTCGGTCGACATCCGTAATAGGTTAGGAGAGCAGCTTTCTTTGATCGATCCTGTTGCACCTCTAGGCGGCGAGGCGGTCTGCACGGCTTCGTACCTCTCCATGATACGAGCGAGGCTCCCGTTGTTCAGGTTCGTTGCAGTTCGGGCATTAGACTCTTCGATAATCGTGAAGTCGCGGCGCTCCTCCTAGTGAACCATCAGGATAAGCATCTGCTGGTCGGTCAGTAGGTTCTTGTGCACCTCGCAGAGCTTGCGCTTCTCGGCCAAGCCATTGCATTAGTCGCCGGCTAGAGTCATCGCGAGAAACTTCTGCAGGTGATGCGCGAGCCAGTAATAAGTAATCAATCAAGTATCATATGATTTTAATATAATTACTTACACGCGCTTGCTTGTTCCTACATCCATCATCCGCATTGCAACTCTTAGTATTAGCGCACTGCACACTTCAACGTTACTTCTTGAAACTTCTCGAGACTCCGCGATTACTCCTTAAGGCTGCCGGATTACTTACAGCGACTGCGCGCGAACTCTTGCTGCCGATAGAGAATAATACACATTAATAGGGGGTTAAGTAAACAACAACAATAACCTGTTGCGCCTGGAGATCGTCTGAAGTTATGCGCCGGCCTTTCTAACCTTCGCCAACATCGGCGCATAAAATCATTATTTTCTCGAAAACGGTGGATTTCTGAGACTTGGGCCCATGGGGACTTTTGTTCACGGAACCGATAGCTAAAACTTGGTTATATTTATGTCTAAATTTACCGGGACCCAATTTCCCTATCATTTTCGCCGGGGTCTTTTAGAGTACAGATAGATTAACAATTTTTTTACAATTTTAATAAAATAATTGATTTGGCGTTGGTATGATATATTTTGTCTTCTTCGATTTTATATAAATACAAGAATTCTTTATTTGATTTGTTTCGATACATATCTCATTTGAAAGTTCAGTAAATTCCCGTATTACAGTAGAATATTTGTTTGGTCGTGTCTTAATAATCTGACAAATTGTGAATTCCTGCTTACTGTTAGGTTCCACTATAAAATGCAGCAGTTTAACGAATTTGTTATCATCTAGCCGTGCAAAATAGTTACATGATCGTTTATTTTCTTTTTGTGCGCTTGTAAATAAACAACCATCTAAAACAATTTTATAAAATCCTTTATACTTTGTTGATAAATTGAATCGCTCTGTTAAAGTACTGCTAACTTCTTTTTCTATGCCCAAATAAGTAATATTCGATATCTTAAATGCTTTTTTCGCTTGTGAAGATGTTAAAAATTCAAATTGAAGAACACAATTGGAATGAACACTTTCTTCTAGCATTTGTATAGATCGCTGAATATTGTTGTACCTGACAATTTGCAATATAACTCCTTTAGCGCAATGTATTGCTTGTAATAATTTATGATTCGCTGCCTCAAATGGATAAGTGGAATGCGAATAGAATGGGCCCCAATTATATACACTTGTAGGTAGATGAATTAGTTGATGGACATTATAAGTCAGTGAACTCAAAGTGTATATATCTTCCATATCTGATACAAATTTATGCAGCATTTCAGTCGCTCGATTTAATTCTGAGTAAGTAATATCTGTTCGCAAGCAAATGTGTAAAGCATCGACTAAAAGTGACCAATGTTGCATAATTCTTTGTTTTTTTAAAACGGCGCTCAAAAGTGGGATACTATAGTATAGTACCCAGTTTTCATACTCCCTAGCTTTCCAATTTCCCCTATGTTTTAATAATCTAGCTAATCGTCCTATTTGATGAGGGGATTTTATTCTTTCAAATAAATCATTAATTGTATCGATGTCAGTATTGCTTAGATTTTGCAAAATATATTCAGTAACTTGTTTAGCAACGCCAGATACGTAACATGAAACGGTCACGACTTTTCTTGGTCCTGGAGTGTCAGATATATTAATCTTATTATCGAAAAGCAGTGAACATTTACTTAATCTGTGTCGTAATTTTGACGACAGATTCAGAATGAGTTTAATTTATAATTTTTTATAATGATTCTTAACTATAGTAGTTCAGGTCCGGAATACTAGGTAGTGAGGATTCATTGCAAATAAAAAGATTTTTGTTCTTTATAACTAAAAGTAAGTATATTCAAATAAATATATTATAGAATATTGCATAACTATTGCATATATTCTATATATCACATAAATTAAGTAAATTCGCTTTGATTCTGACAAAAATAGATAGATATATAGATACGCTTTTAAGTTGCGTTATCTGATTGAATCGTATTTGAAAATTGATATAATTAGGTATTTTGGAGGGCGAGTGAAATAAACGAGCCAGTAGTTTATCTTCTAAATAAGTATAATAGATTTATTACTTATAACAGTTGAGATGAGAGGGCGAGAGCAAACTGTACTAGTCTTGATCGCGGTGTAAACTCAAGTGAACGAGTCAGCTAGTTTCTGGTACTTTATAAGTTGCCTAGAAGATTCTAGTATGATCCGAGAGACTACGTTAGTCTATTATAAGTGTATAAGCGCGCGACCATTTAAATGATTAATTGACTCTAATATCACAACATGCCCCCTCAATTAATTATTTAACAGAACATTGATATTTTCTTAGATAAAACTTACATTACAAAATTCGTCGACAATTAAAATCTCTAAATACAAAGTATCAAAATATATTATTTTTGTTTATTAATACTGTCTTCTCTCTTCATTCTTGAGACCGATGTTCTCGACGAAGTCCCTCAACTTCCTTTGACTGATAGCCTTGGTTAGGGCGTTAGCAATCATGTGCGTAGATGGAATGAAGCTTACACTGATCTCACCACTATCAATGCTTTCGCTAACAAAGTGGAGTCGCCTATTGATGTGCTTAGTACTGACACTGAACTTCGAATTCCTGCTTAGATCGACTGCCCCCTTGTTATCACAGAATATTGGAATGGGCTCCTCCTTGCGAATGATTGAAAGTTCAGCAGCTAGTCTTTGGAGCCATAATGCCTCTTGAGTGGCAATTGACAAGGATAGGTATTTAGCCTCAGTGCTTGACAATGCTGCCCTTGACTGTCGTCTGCTGTTCCAGCTGATTGCCGCTCCATGCAGCATGAAGGTATAGCCACTAGTGTAACGTGGGTCTTCCCACTCTGTTGCTCCTCCAGCATCGCAGTAACCTTTCAGTTGACCATCTGCCTCCTTCAAGTACCTAAGTTTATAATTTTTTGTACCTTGTAGATAGCGTAGGATTTTCTTGACCATGTTCCAGTGCTGTTCGGTGTGCGAATGATTATATCTGCTGACAATGCTGACCGCATAGGCCAAATCTGGTCTGGTGGACTGTACCAGATACACCAGTGAACCCACTATGCTCTGGTATGGTGCATGATGAGGATTGAATGTACCAGTAGATCTGCAGTCTGACATTCCATACTGGGCAAGTAATGACTCAATGTATTCGGTCTGGTCAAGTTCAATAACGCCCTTGCTGTTGTCCACGTTGACTCGAATACCCAAGCATTTTTTGATGGGGCCAAGGTCTTTCAATGTGCATATCTTCTCTAGGCCAGTTTTTAGGATGTCCAGAAAGTCGATGCTATCCGTGAAGACCATCAAGTCATCCACAAAGAGAGCTACAATAATACATCGAGGAATTCCACATTGCTAGCCACAAACACTTTTTTGTCCTCTGCACTCCATAGCCGATAGCCTTTCTGATCTTCACTGTAACCTATGAAGATTGCTGGTCTTGAAGTGGGATCAAGTTTCTTTCTCTGGTGACTAGGAATGTATGCTCGTGCTTCACAACCAAAAACTCTGAGGTGTGACAAGTTGGCTCTGGATCCGGTCCAGAGCTCTTCTGGAATAACTCCACCCAAATACCTTTTTGGACTTCTGTTGGATAGATAACAGGCAGTTGAAATAACTTCAGCCCAAAACTTGTAAGGTAGATTGGCCTCACTCAGCATACATCTTGCCTTCTCGAGAAGAACACGGTTTGCCCTTTCTGCTCTACCGTTCTGCTGTGGTTGGTAGGCAATAGAGGTTTCATGCTTCACACCAAGTTCAGCTAATGCAGTATTCAGCTTGGCATTGACGTACTCACCTCCATTATCTGTCCTGAATCTTTTCAACTTGCGGTCAGTTTGTTTTTCAACATTCTTGATGAATTTCATAGTGATGTCCGGTACTTCATCCTTCTGTTTCAGGAAATAGACGAAGGTTTTTCGGCTGTAATCATCTGTGAAGGTTATAAAATACTTAGCTCTTCCAATTGATAATTCTTCCGTCTGACATACATCACTATGAACCAGTTCAAGAATGGCTGAGGCACGCTTGTTGTTGATCTTGAATGGCTTCTGTATCAGCTTCCCAGCTATGCAGGTTTGACATCTGTATAGTTGATCATTCTTGAAATTGACACCAATAGCAGCCTCTCGCAGCTGCTTCAAATAGGCCTCGTTTAGGTGACCCATTCTCCTATGCCATAGCTGAATATCAGTAGGAATGGAAACTGAGTGCAAAGTCGGACCTGAGTGTATCAGTCTGAGCTGATCTCGGCTGAAAGGTTATCTTGTAGACGTTATTCGTGGTTCGCTGTCCCTGCAGTATTGGGATACCTTTGCTGTTGTATATCTGGCATGTGGGGCCAGCAAAAATCACCTTTCCACCTCTTCTAGTGATGATGCTTACTGACAGCAAATTAACTGTGAGGTCGGGTACCAGCAGTACATTCTCCAACAACACCTGACGTTCTCCAGTTGGACCGTGGTACTGCAAAGCGACACTTTCTTCTACTTGAACAGATACTTTAGTTTGATTTGCAGCTGTTACACTCTTTATTCTGGAATGCTTTATGTTTGTCATATTGAGTCGGCTGGAGCACATATGCTTAGAAGCTCCGGAGTCCAAAATCCACTCATCTGCCTGTGTGTGTTTTGACTGATTCACTGCAAGAAGTGCGGTGCCAGCCGAGATTGTGTTCTTCGAGTCGACAAGAGCGGTGCCGACGTTCGCCGCGTGAGTATCGCCTGATCGTATCGAGGCTAAGAGCGCACACACGACGTCCTCGTCCTCGCTCTCCTCGTCTGCTGCGGCTGTGCATGCATTTTATTTTTTTTTATTGGAGCAGTACACTTACTTGCTATATGGCCGAACTTATTACAGTTATAGCATCTCACGTTCGAATTACGCCGAAGTCCTGAGCGTTTATGATACCGGTTGCGCCCTCTGTTGGCACTACTCTGTGGCGCGAAGTGCGTCGAGTGCACTTGCGCATGGAATGCTTCGTTTTGAATTTCGTGGCCGTTATTGGAGCATTGAGCTTCTTCTAAAAGTTTTGTTTTCACAAAATCTGCGGTTAAATTTTGGCCCGAATTAGTAAGAGCCATCCTTAACGGTTTGTATGACTCCGGTAATCCGGCCAACATCAAAGCTCCTATCAAATCTGTCGGTATTTTCGAATCGATAGCATTGAGCTTTTGCGAAGTCCCTATTATGCGCGCTACATAGTCCTCCATAGACTTACAGTTTTCATACCTGGTCGTTGAAAGCTGCATAAATAGATTGACCTTGTTGTTCGCTCCCGGATCATCGAAGGTTTTGGCAGGTGCCTCCCAGGCATCCTTCGGTGATTTGGCGTCTTCAAGGTATGCGTAGATATCCGGTTCAACTGCCAGTATGATTCTGCCTCGCGCCTTCTGAAGTTTCTTCGCATCTGTTGATAGTTGACCACCTTGTGGAGCCTCAATCGTGTCCCACAAATCTTCTACTTCTAAATATGCTCTCATAGCTACAGCCCAGGATCGGTAGTTTGTCCTGCCGACCAATTTATCGATAGATAAAATTACACCGCTGCTCGTACGGCTCGCCATGTTACGGCTCTCTCTCAAGATGTCGGTGCTCCAAAATTTGTGTATCACTGTCCTGCCAACGCGCACTTATACTGCGACTAGAGCTTTTCAGATCTTCATCGTTGCGCCTGGGCCCATAACCTGATATAATTAGGTATTTTGGAGGGCGAGTGAAATAAACGAGCCAGTAGTTTATCTTCTAAATAAGTATAATAGATTTATTACTTATAACAGTTGAGATGAGAGGGCGAGAGCAAACTGTACTAGTCTTGATCGCGGTGTGAACTCAAGTGAACGAGTCAGCTAGTTTCTGGTACTTTATAAGTTGCCTAGAAGATTCTAGTATGATCCGAGAGACTACGTTAGTCTATTATAAATGTATAAGCGCGCGACCATTTAAATGATTAATTGACTCTAATATCACAACAAACATTTTATAAGTTTTTCTTCGGTAATGAAATTGCTCTCAGTTAGTTGTGACAAGAGTCGAGAATTTAATAAATATAGGACGGATACGCGTTATTATGCGATATCGTTGCCTATCTTGTAATTTTATAAATATAGATATATTTGAAAATATTCTAAGTTTTGGTACTCCAGGCATAAGTTGCTCGGGAGTTTCGACTAGTCGCCTAAATTGCGCTGGAGCTAGTGCCCTCAGACTAGCCGTGCAGGTCCTTATATAGGCCTGGGAGCGAGCGGGGATCGAGCCGCCTAAATTACTCTCACAATCATACATTCACACCTACATTCACACCTATATATAAAACCCATTCATACAATTAATTATGGTTTGCGCGCGCTGCGCCGCTTCTCCTTCCTTGCGCCGCTGCGCTCGCCGCTTGTTATATACATATATACGGCGTGTGTTGCGCGCTTTTGCTCTTCTGCTGCTGCTCTCTGCTGCCGCTCGCCGACTCGTGGCGCTGCTGAAGTTGCGCTGTCAACTGTAGCGCGGGTCTAGCCGAAAGTGGGGGAGCGCGATACTCGCGTAAAATCTAAAAATGTATTTTAAAAAAAACTTAGCTTTTTATCCTGTATGATTTTTTAAACGGAGCTTGTACGGGGCGTTACAAACAATGCATATAATCTACAGTAAAGCCATCAATAATATCAAATTTATTTAAGTTCAGAAGTGGTGAAGGAAATTTGATTTCACAAACTCGGGTATTGGTTTTGACTGCTTCTGCAGCATACTTAATTGTTGTAGAGTGGTCTCTGTCTTTCGGTAGTGGTTTTCTATAAGGATATCGCATGCTCCCATTGTAATAAACTCCTTCATGCTCACACCAATCACAGCCAAAATTCGCATGAAACAAAGACATTCCATTCATTGGTGGACGAGCCATACTATCCACACACGCAATAAGGGCGTAAATTTTAATAAACCGATCCTCCTTTTTTATTGTGCAAGGTATACCAACAGTCGCGTAATGATTCATATTATTTACAAAAGCATCTAAGAAAACACTCATTTCTGGTTTATTTAAACCAAACCATATGCCCATTGTAATTGAACTTCTTAATCTCTTTTGTAGTGGAATTTCATTCAATATATAGGCCATATTGAAAAGTTTGAAGATTCGAAAACCGGCGCGCCATCTGTGTTAAACATTACAGTGACGTATGCTTGGCGATCACAGCTTTTTAAATTGTTAACAAATTTCCTGTACAACATCCCATCGTATACATCTTTAATATGATTTTTTTCGTGCTGCCTTTCTTTCATCACGTAATCATAATAATTTTCATTGCTTTCAAGGTAATCTCGTATGACGTCTGAAGGATCAATCATAGCAAAAAAACATCGATTTGATTTATTCAATACATCTACATCCATGTTGCAGTTACTGCATTCCGTACGAGTATCAAAATCTTGGAAAGTGCCGATATATTTTGAACAATACGTACATAAGGCATGAAGCGTCACATTATTTGCTGAATTACACAATTTGTCAATTTTATAACGTGTTTCTGGTAATACTCATTTTCCACGTATAATATTAACTAAATTCATAAGATTTGATATACCCGATATTGACAATGAATTTGACATAGAATATTTCAGTACCATTAATAACAATTCTGCAGCACTTTTGGAGAAATTAAATTCAATAGATTTAAAAAACTGCTCATCATTGATTAATTCTTTAATGATGTTTGATGATCTTTTATTATCTAAAAGCCGACAAATGTTTTCCATATCATCGGAATCTTCTTCATTATAAATATCAATCTCATCATTTACCTAGAAGAAATATAATTATAAATTTAACATTTATTTTATATAAATTTACTTTATACAATTACATACTAAAATAGTACATTATGTAACAAGTACGTAAATAGGTGATTATTTGACCCTACTGAAAAAAATCGCGCGATTAGTCACGCGATTAATCATGCGACTAATCGCGTCGAAAACAGTTTGATGAATTAATTTCGCGCGATTTTTTTTAGTAAGGTCGCTTTGCTAAGACGATACATCCGCCTCGCGTGATGATCATCTATTATATACGCATTAGTAACATATTTTTTTACTATGTGGCATAAATCAGCATCTAATCAATGCTATAAAATAACGCGCCATACACGTATCATATAAGTAATTCTTCATCGCACGGTGTAATTTTATGAACACTACTTTGAAGCGTCAACCTCACAAATATATGCGCGTATGTGCTATCACAAAACGTTACTTTCTATCATTGGTAAACTTTTTCACTCGTTCACGTCAATAGATAATTGGTTATTGTTTGGTTAACTTATTGTGGAAAACAGTGCACAAGTAATCAAACAGTAACCACATAAGCTGACGCTGGCGTTTTGACGCTAGCGCTGTCGACGCTTGTTTGACGCTGACGCTAAGACATTGCGTCCATGAAAGTACAACTTCAAGCGCACACGCTGCGCTCTGACGTTTATAGACGCCGTGCCGTAAAGTACACTTTATGCCGCTTGTATCAAAGTATACTTTTTTTTCTAACATGTGCGTAAAAATCAACATTATACACGAATGTTTAATACACACACACACACACACACCCTGCTAAAAATGACGAAAAAAACGATCAAAACATTAATCGGTTTTAACACGGAATTGTAATCTGGGATTGCAGAATTAAAACCGATTGATCCGATTAAAACCGATTATAAAAGTTAATCCGTTTTAACTGGATTGAACTTGTCACATTTTGATAACAAAATAATTTGAACTAACTCGATTAAAAATAATTGAAACTGATAAACTTTACAATCGGTTTAAATCAAATCAATCGGTTATAATTTTGTAATCCTGAATCGGAATTTCGTAATAACGGTTTTTAATGGACATTTTTAACAGGGCCACGCGCGCGCACATACACACACAATTCTAGCGTTATTCGTACCTATTGAGCGGAAGCAAAGTTACACACGCTAATCAATAATGACCCTATTGAAAATAATTTGCTGTGCCACATCATGCCAAAACCCTGCGAAATCGTGCTATACTGTGCCGAAACTGTGCCAGACTGTGTCAAGCTGTGACACACTGTGCTATATATTGTTGTGACCGAGCCTGAATGTTGCGCGATTCGAAGACCAAGAATCGCGCATAGCGACCTTAGCAACAAGATCAACGACATCGCGGATGTTGTTGTTTATGTTCAGTCTGATCGTGACAGCTGATGAGCTGAGTCGTGTACGATTAGAATAAAGAGAGTTTGAGTTTAAGTTACGTTTTTATAAATAACGTGTTGTTATTTACATTAACCTGTACCCGGTCATAACATTTTGGAAGTAATACGTTGGAGCAAAATGTGCATCACCAAAACGTAACTCTAAACTTGATTTTAACTTATCAAAATCTATTGGATCAGTATTTTTATAACTATCAAGAACAGATTTAGCTTTTCCCCGTAAAGAAGCAGCTAAAGCAATCATCATCCTAGCACTATCCCAACTATTTGCTCTAGCAATTAATTGAAATTGATTCAAAAACTCACGTAGTGGTGTTGTACCATCATAAGTATCCGGTTTAAGATTATAACCTAAATTAATACTTCGTGTTGATTGTGTAGTGTCCAGTAGATGTACATTATTAGACCTTAACCTATCAGATGTGCCAGTCGCTATAGCAGAATTTATGTTCATGTTTGTGTTAGAAATATTTGAACGACTTAGCTCTGTTAATCGACGTTCGAGATCCTGTTGTTTCCTTATCCACTCTGACCGTTCCGCTTCGATTGACCGTTGCAGTCTCTCGTTGTCTTCAATTAGGTGCTTCATTTTCTCCTCATAGTTCTCGCGAAGCCGTCTCTCGGACAGAAAATCCTGATCCCCTTGTCGAAGCTCGTTGGAAAAAGGTTTACTTCTTCCACAGAATGTTAAGAAAAGCGGAATTCCAACTCTTTTCGTTGAGTATGTTCGTTTTCTAGTTGTATCTTCCAGCTGTTTATTTCCTTAATAGCGGTCATCAGTGTTGGATTTGGAACATTAGTGTGTGTAGTGAGGATTGGGGTTTGTGAAGATTGTGTGTGTCCGGTAACATTTGTGTCCTCTAGATTCGTCTGTTCAAGATTCAATAAATCCACTTCTTTTCGTGAATTATCAATGGATTGTGGTGATGCGTCCGGCTTGTGTGGTGTTCTTGGAAGCATCTTGCCAGATCGAAGATGCATAAAATAATCACTCAAAAAACACTAGTATCCCGGCTGAGCCCCCAAAATGTTATGACCGGGTACAGGTTAATGTAAATAACAACACGTTATTTATAAAAACGTAACTTAAACTCAAACTCTCTTTATTCTAATCGTACACGACTCAGCTCATCAGCTGTCACGATCAGACTGAACATAAACAACAACATCCGCGATGTCGTTGATCTTGTTGCTAAGGTCGCTATGCGCGATTCTTGATCTTCGAATCGCGCAACATTCAGGCTCGGTCACAACAATATCTACTAATTGAAACATTTGGTAATATCTTCCCTACTAAAAAAACACGCGATTAGTCGTGCGATTATTCGCGTGATTAATCGCGTGACTAATCACGCGATTCATCTAAAATAAATTTTTTACTACAATAAAATTGTTTAAAATGCAATATTATTAAGCGGGGTGGCCAACTTAGGTGTTAAAATACGGATGTTAACACCTATACTGGCCACCCCGCTAACTAATTTTGCATTTTAAACAATTTTATTTTATTTAAAAATTGTTTGTAGATGAATTGCGCGATTCGTCCCGCGGTAAATCGTGCAACTACTCACGCGCCTAATCGCGTGACTAATCATACGATGAATCACATAACAAATCGTGCGATTTATCTGAAACAAATTTTCAAATAAAATAAATTTGTTTAAAATGTAAAATTAGTTAGTACGGTGGCAAATAAATTCGTTTAAAATATAAAATTAGTTGTAGTGCGGTGTTGCTATCCGTCTTTTTAGTAGGGTACAGTATGGCACAGTATGGCACAATTATAATTTTTCAAAATAAAAATATCGTTTCAGCGTTTTGTTTAAGTTTTGGTACAGTTTGGCACGAATTAGATCAGTTTAGCATAGTATGGCTCAGTATGGCACAGTTTGGTACAGTGCGGCACAATTTCCATTTCCACGGTATTTTAGCTATTCAAATGCGAATAAAATCGAATTTCACGCAGTTCATTAGAAAAATAGGGTTTATTTTTTTGTACAAATGTTAATGTGTGAGAGTCAATAAATGTATAAATGTTTTTTTTTACTTCATTTCCTACTATAAAATAGAGAGGAATCAACATTCTATTCGTTCTCTGATTGGTCATCGATTGGCCAATAAGATTACAAGATAGATGGCGGGATGCGCGTGATAATTTGTTTTTAACCTATAAAAATGTTTAATATAAAGCAGAACGCGCGGAGCTAGTTTAATAAATTTTTGAAGCAAGGTACAAATTAGTGATAAAAAAAAATTGTTGTCCACCTTTCCTAATAGTGACTTACACTTACTGATAGATTTACAAGATTCAAAAGTTATAAAACAATCCCTGGTAAAAATAACTTATTAGATTCGATTTGAAAGTTAATAAGTTTTAATTGTATTACTTAATTGGAAATTATCAAATTAAAACCAATTTAATCGATTAAAACCTATTTGATTTCATTATAAAATTTAGTCGGTCTGAACCTTATCTAATAAGTTGTATTTTTAAATAAAATATATATATTTTTTTTTTAATACAACTGATTGGATCCAATAAAACCCGACTAAATTTTATAATGAGATCAAATAGATTTTAATCGATTCAATTCGTTTTAATTTCATAAGTACCGTTTAAGAAACCCAATTGAAACTTATTAACTTTCAAATTGGATTGAACAAGTTATGTTTACCAGGGAATCAGAGTAAAAAATCACACGCAAAGTAGCCCTTACAAATTCAAATCGTCAAATTATTTTATAAAAGTTTTATGTAAAAGTTGAATTTATCATAATAGTACATGTGAATAAAAATATTTGCATTGATTTTTGTGATTAATATTATACTTCTGTTATAAATCATACGTGTATTATAAATAAATATATGTATGCAATTGACACATAACATTCGATTACTTGTTATGAATTTATAAAAGAGATACAGATTGAATGTATTCAAAACAACGTTAATATATAAACTGATTTGCGTACATGTTATTGTGTATTTATCAATTGCATACCATATCTTTATTATATGTATTTTATATGTGCATTCAATAATATTTACACAAAATAAGCACAATATCTAAATTCATATAATAAACATATATAAAATGATTTTTATTTCTTAAGGTATAAATATATTATAAGAAACTCACAGAACAGTCTTGTGTATTCTTTGAAATACTGTAATGCAGTTGATCATCTTCTACCTCTTTTCTCACATATTCCATAGATTCAAATTTAAATTCATTTAATGATTTATCTAAACTAGGCTCTTTAACCTCTTTATTATTGTCAGCGTTAATTGAATTTTCTTGGTCATGATTAAAGCTGCAAGTTGGCATATTATTCTGCTCTTCTAATGACTGAAAATAATAAGATACATAAAAAGGTTATATCTGTCATAGAAATATTAAGTAAATGTAAAAAAAAAATATATTGAGACTTACCTCTTTTATTTCTTTTTCTCACTTTACTAATTGCGTATCTTGTTAGTGGAACATTGTCTTCATGTAAATACATTCTTTTTTTCTTCGGTGGAGTCATTTTAAATTCTTGCACTGTTTAATTGTATTATTAATAAAAATAAAATAACCTTGCTTCAAACAGTTGTCTTTCTATAATTACACTATAATAAACAAACAAAACATGGCAACGGGCAACTCTCACAGCAAGACCGCTACGCTATGGATGACGGACGTGCGTGTGTTTACGTGTGTGTATATATATATATATATATATATATATATATGTACTGTACACACGCATATATATATGTGTGTGTGTATATGTATATGCTGCAACAAAAAGAGGAGAGCTTATCTATGTCATATCTGCCATCCGTGCTCACAGACTTTTATATTACAGACGATTGTCAAAGTTTGATGATATTTATTAATTGGTGTTAAATGAAAATTTATTGTTGCTAATGTAGTGGATAAATTAGTTACACACAAAAATGAATTTTGCTTGGGTCAAGTATGCAAATCCAAAAAGAGAATGTTGCATACAAATTTCCGAAATATGGATAAAAAAAATCGTTGGAAAAACTATTACTGTTGAAAAATTTCAACCTAAAGACGAAACAGATTTTAACCCTAATATTTGTTATTTTGTAAAGAATGATTCTGCACTGAAAGATATAACAAATATAATCAAGTATTCCAGGATCAATATATTATTTCTAGCTGGTAAGTTTTTAAAGCTATTAAACCAAAATTTATTTTTTAATTTTACTGAATTTTTTTTATAAAAACGCTATATTTAGAAGTGATTATTTTTATAGTCTAACACCTGTTTACTTTTTATATAAATAAAAGCTTAGTCAAAATTAAAATTGTTGATTATTTTCTATCAGCGTGTTAATTTTAACTAAGCTTTTGATTATATAAAAAGTAAACAGATGTTAGACTATAAAAATCAGCGTATTTATAAAAAACAAGAAGATTTATAAAATAATGATTTCTAGAGTTATATAATAATTTATTTCATTTTATCATTTTATAGAAACGGCAGAAGCTATTGACACCAAAAGACAGTTGCAAAGAATTAAGTATGTGAATCTAAAAATTATTGATGAAGAATTAAGCTTTGAGATAAACGATGCACTTTCGGTAAGAAACATATATTCTTTAAATACTAAGTTATTTTAATCGTTTATTTTGTATGCATTGTTAGACATCGTTATATACTTGTATATATTATACAAGAAATAAACATATTTAATCTTGTAGTATTATTCCCTTTAGAAAAAATACGTACTTTTTGGATGTATTTTTTGTATGCACCCTACTTAAAGTGTTAGATAAAAAGCAACTATTCGAGATTGTAAAATTAGAATACTTGTAATTTCTATTATTGAAAATTAATAAAAGAGTAAAACAGTTATTAATATGTTTTTTAAAGAATATTATTCTTTTTACATTTTTAGAGTAGAAAGTATATGTCCTAAGATTAGCAACATAACCGTACACATTTAACTCAGCCCTCTCTTACGTATTCTGATGTAATTACATGTTCTTATGTAGGTGTAAATATTAGCAAGAGGTGGTATACGTGTCCACAGTTTTCAACAATAAAATCTGAAAAGTGATCTCTGTAGAAATATTCTCACTTCGGTATATAGTATCCAAATCTATCTTTATATCATGCTATATCCATGATGTAGAAGTTATGTATCTGATTTTGTTGTTAAGATATTTGTAATTTTTTTAAAAACAGTCCATTATGACAGGATTTACTTAACTGTCTTTGATTTCTCACATTGAACCCTGTATGCTTTAGCGTTAAAATTCATATCAGTACCTATCTGCATATTTTGTCGTTCAAGTCATAGGGTTGGATGCGAAACATCTAACAAAAACATTACAGTGAAAACTGTTACCGGTGCCTAAATCTAAATAATAAAACAAGCATTCACGCCAAATTGGATACATCGTGTCAATACACAAAATAAACTACCATAATGATTTAGATATTGACTGCGACTAACTCTCATATACTAATTGTAAGTGTAAATATCTAAAATGAGAATCATCACCGCAAGACCTGATCGTTGGTTATTTTCAATACAATGACATTACTGATATTCACACCTGCAAACAATCATTAGTGTTTTCAGCAGTATTACTGCTTAATTTTCTTGTACCAGGAAATAATTTTTTTGATTTGAGGTTATCATGTCTCCCATTTAAAGTCATCAAAATCTTCACCTTTAATAATTGTTTCATAATATTGTTTTGCAAATCAGTAGCTGAAATTTCGCATGTTAATTTGTTTGTGGGCGTTTAAACAATATATCAAGTTGTCATTAGCTCTACCCTGGTAATAATAACTTATTCAATTCGATTTGGAAGTTGATAAGTTTTATTTTGATTTGCAATAAAAATGCGATTTTTTCACATTTTTCAAGGTTTTCTCATTAACATATTCTTATAATAACTTAAAACTTTGCACAATGATGGATAATTTTATTGCGGAGGGCAAGTAACTCTTGGTTTTTTGTAATTTTGCTTTACTTAAATTTGATGAGTAAATTTTAATTTTTTTAAAAGAGTCACTAATCGACTGATAATGGTTTAAAACGCGAAAAAAAATATTGGTTAGATGAGATCTCACGTGAGATTTTCTAACAGGGAGACACACTGGACACACAAGCACGCACACAGAGATACAAACACAGGCACAGACACACGCGCACGCACGCATGCACACACTCGTACAACACACACGCACTCACGCACACATAGATACACACATACACACACACGCACACAACACACAAGCACGCACGCGCGCGCGCACACA
Organism: Nasonia oneida; assembly: GCA_037356405.1. NCBI lineage: Eukaryota > Metazoa > Arthropoda > Insecta > Hymenoptera > Pteromalidae > Nasonia > Nasonia oneida. The sequence continues at coordinate 139,978 of JAZHPH010000132.1, read as the reverse complement.
CACACACACACACACACACACATACAACACACACGTACACGTCTAACCTAAGTTGACATTTTATTACATGGAGCTGCGGTACCGCTCTCGCTCCGCTCAGGCGCTAACTACACCGTGTGATAAAGTGCTAATTAGGTTACATGTATCGCAATGTACGAATAGAGCTATTAAGTTTATACAAATTATATAAAGGTATATTTTATTTAAATAGGATTAAAAACTTATGAAACATTGTAAAGCTAAAGCTGAATGTGATAGAAATAATGCAGTCTTAGAGAAATTAAGCAAAAATGCAGAAGTTCCAGAATTTTCTGACACAGATACAGAATCATTATTCGCTAATTCCATAAGCTCTCAGTCCGGTGTTAAGACACAAAATAAGACATGTAGTGAAAAGTATAATAAATTCATAATGAATCCCTTGGTGTCCCTGCAGCAATTAACTAATGAAGCTATTCATTCATACAGTCAAGGAAAGAACAATAAACTATTACTCGATCATAATAATCAATATAGTGAGTCACAGCTTCCTTTCGTTATTTAAGGCCACTTTATCAATCACAAAGATCGCGTTCTTGGTAATGAGAATGGTTAGGGGATAATTCACGTGTAAATTTTTCAGCTGGATCTCATGACGACTGTGCTGGATCACATCAGAAGTCTCACTTACTAAATAAGTTATGTACTGGATCATAACAAAAGTCACAGAGTAGATCACAATCGGGATTAACAAAAAGGTCACAGACCACTATGCGAGAAAGGTCCCGGGATAGATCAGGAAGCAGATTACAGAATAGATCACAAAGGAGCATACGAAATAAATCCGTAAGAAGGTCACAGGATAGATTAGAAAGAAGCTCACGGGATAGATAAGAAAAAAGGTCAGGGGATAGGTCAGAAAGTAGGTCGCGGGATAGGTCAGCGAGAAGATCACGGGATAGGTCGGAAAGAAGGTCACACGAATGGTCAGAAAGAAGATCACGGGATATGACAGAAAGAAGGTCACAGGATATATTAGAAACAAGGTCACAGGATAAATCAGAAAGAAGGTCACGGGATAGGTCAGAAAGAAGGTCGCGGGATAGGTCAGTGGAAAGATCACGCGATAGGTCGGATAGAAGGTCACAGGATTGGTCAGAAAGAAGATCACGAGATAGGACAGAAAGAAGGTCACAGGATATATTAGGAACAAGGTTACAGGATATATTAGGAACAAGGTTACAGGATATATTAGGAACAAGGTTACAGGATATATTAAAAAGTAGGTCACGGGATAGATCACATAGTAGGTCACAGGATATATCAGAAAGGTTTCGGGATAGGTCAGTGATAAGGTCACGTGAGAGGTCGGAAAGGAGGTCACAGAATATATCGCAAAGTAGCATACGCGATCTATTAGAGAGAAGGTCTCAGGATAGGTCAGTAAGTAGATCACGGAATGGATTACAAAAAAAGGTCACAGGATATGTCAAACAGAAGGTCACGGGATAGCTTAGAAAGAAGGTCACGGAATGAATCGGAAAGGAGGTCACGTGATAGATCTCAAAGAAGGTCGCAAGATAGATCAAGAAGGTCATGGAATAGGTTAGTGAGAAGGTCACGGGATAGGTCGGGAAGAAGGTCACGGGATGGATCGGAAAGGAGATCACAGGATAGATCTCTAGGAACTTCACAAGCAAGATTAGGTAGCTGTAAACGTAAAACTTTTTTTATGAGAGAGTACGTCGTTAATTGCCTGAAGTATTATGAAGAAAGTTGAGGTCATGGTGCACGGGAATACCGTCAGCGCTATAACGTTGTTGATAACGGTTCAAAGGTATTTTTGTTGTTGTAAAATTAACTAAATTGCATGACTCTAATATGAAATACGTTTATTGATCCCGTGTAGGGGACATGGAAGTAAAAGTTTCTAAAATTCGCCACGGTGTATTCAGCATTTCACAACTTTTGACATTTTCTTTTGGTAGAATAATTCACTAATCTTAAAGGCTGTGGCGCTTTGCTTATTATATTGATGAACATTCAAATTATACAAAATTAATATATTTACCATAATTTTAAGGTTAGCCCTCTAACCTCGTATACACGTCTAAATACCCACTCGCATTTTACAACTTCAAAATAAAACTAAAAGACATATTGACAATTTTTTGTGTTAGAATGAATAGCTACAGCGCTATAACGCACTATAGCGCTTTGGTCTTAGTTTTCTATTACAAGCATGACTTTCCCTTAATGTTTTCATAAAAATAAGATAATATCCACTTATTCGTTATTCATTTTGCAGATTTATCTTGGGGAAAATATGTACGCGCCAAAATTTCAGTGGGATATTATTCAGATCTACAAACCGACCTTGTTTTTAAATGAGTTGGCTGTAATACAACAGAGCTTTGGACGTTAATAAATCTAAAAACAACATACCCGGAAGATCTCCTATCAAAATTATAGAAAAGGATAGTCTTCGATTACTGATTAGTAAGTCTTCCGTTTCTAGCATTTTAGTGTTGATGGACATCTTTTAATAATATGAAAATCATATTTCAGGTTTATATTCTGATTTCTTGAGAAGAAATTCCTATCCACAACAAGAAATAATAAGTAATTTATTAAAAGCTACGTACGTTTTACGTATGAAAATTAGAAATTTGAGATCTGAAGTATTAGCAAGACAAATGGCCAATAACAACGTAAATAAAGAACTCAATGCAAGAAAGCGGCTGCGCTATGATTGGAGAGAATAACCATTTATTTGTTAGTCCAGAAATTCAACATTATCATATTTACACTGAAACACGTACAAATAGACATACGCATTAAGATAATTCCTGTGATTTTGAGACACATTTTGACACTATCACAAATATCATTCTCACTTGTCGTTCCTGTTTGACAAAGCAATAAAGCTTATAATTATAAAGTTAGTTAAAATACTGTTTCAAATATATAAAAATAATATTTATATGCGTTTTATATTAATAAGTTTGGTAATCTACATTTCAAAGAATACTAAAAATGTATTTACCTTTTGTGCAAACTTGAATTGTTTGTTGTATTAAGAATAACTTAAATTATATACTATTAGCCTACTTTCAATAAATATCTTACATTTAAATAAATAACAGATTTGTGTTTCTATTTTTTACAAGAATAAATAAAATTCCATTATTCTACAATTTGTTGAAATATTTTCCTCTATATTTTACTCCTTGTTGATACGAGTTAGACGGTCGGTAGGAGGAAAAAACGAGAAGTTTTTCTACGTTATTTGTTGGTGGCCCTAAAAAGGGCCGATTGTTTTAATCGAAGGGTAGTTTTAGCGCTTTCTATTTATTGGGGGCGCAGGCAACTCGTGCGCCTGGATGATTTTTAGTTTAGTGCCCGGGGAAACAAGGAGCACCCTCCTCTTGGCCTGGTTGATGATACGAGGGTCCCTCTGCGTCGTGTTGTTCGATCGCGGCTTTTTAAAACGAGCAATTCGAGGTGTCTCGGCTAAATGTGCTCGAGCGGGAGGCACGATGATATTGAGCCGGGTTTGCGTACGCGTTATCCCTATCGGCTCTGGCTCCTCAGATTCGTCCTCGTCGGGGGAAGCGCACAATGTTATGCACCCCGTGTCGACGTCCGGGATCGTCTTAAAGACTTCCTCAGGCGTTGGTAGCGGAGATGTTGGCCTTGGCACCTCAAAACCAATAATTTTGGGTGGTAGCTCGACCGAAGGCGAGGCCTTGACGGGATCTACCACCACGACCTTGCTGCGGACTTGTACGGTAGGCAAGTCTTCGTGGGCTGCGTCGGGCGATGCTACGGGCACGAAGACGAGTATGCGATCACGGGTAATCTCCGCACGCGCCCGTCTACGTTTCTGTCTCGTCCTACGATGATTCCGCTTAAAGCGCTGCACCTCCGAGCGATGTTGGGGCTTCCGTGTTCTGGCAGGCATGACTGTTTGCCGAAAACTGATAACGACTCGCGTTTGGCCTCATCTTTATTCCCGAAGCGCGGACCTCAGAGAGAGGCCTTACTTTTGCGGCAGTTAGATGCGCGGTTACCGGAGAGGGGAAAGGGCGCGGTTCGGGCACGATTCGGGAACTTTCGCTCAACCGAATTGTGTTCGAATTATCTAGAATATCCCGCGAGTTATCGAAACCGGGAATTTCTCTCTACGACCTTGAGAGGCCCTTCAGCTTCGGTTCCTTACGCCGTCGAGTAATTTCTCCGGGAAGCGAGTTCACCAGGGTAACCGACTCGATACGCCGCGATAGCCGATTGCCGATTATTAGTGGTGAAAGGATTGATGACGACCTTCTGGAAGAGGATCGTTGGAGAGCTCCCTAAATAAAGATAGTTTTCGTCGTTATAAAGGTTTTTTTTTATTGAAATTCGTAGGGCCTAAACGCGTCGTAAGGTGGTGAGCTCGAGGTTGTTGTTATTATTTTCAGTAGGGATAGTGAAGAAATGTCAGTTTCTACCTTTATTGCTCTACAAAAGTAAGTCTAGAAAGTTCCATATACATGGTGATCATGTAGAATATAGTATATTTAATATACATAGTGAATTTGACTGAAAAAGTTGTTTTGAGCAAGTATGTTGTGTAATATAAAGTCACTTCTTATAAACATCAGGTCTTGCGCACAGACTTTTTTCAATTGGGCATTTAGAATTTTTAAATACTGTGAATTTGTTCAGAATTTAATTTTCTACAAAATAGCTATTAAAAATAGTATA
>JAZHPH010000132.1:83319-120254 GCA_037356405.1 Nasonia oneida | reverse complement strand
GAGATAATGTGAAGTGTTTTTTTGTTGTGGTGCTTGCATAGTGTTTCTAGATGAATGCGTTCGACAGTGTGGGCTCATCACACCCACGCCTGTTCCTATCGGCTGTCTGCGGCTGCTTATTCAATTTATTCGCAGCTAACCTCTTTCTCAGGGGCTGTTCCTTTATCCGCAACCTAAGGACGCGCTGTGTAGTGGTGATAGGCATCCACCCGTCCGAACTGGACGACAACGCCCAAGACCCGCTTAGGGTAGCGGCATTGTAACAGTCTCAACCATCATACAAGAAGAAAAATTAATAAAAACTGAATAATGATGGGAAAATGATGCATTAAATGAGAAGAAAAAATATTTTCTGTTCAAACGCAAATGCGGAGTAGTCACAAAATAAAGAATTACATTATGATGCTGTAACAGATATTACAGCAATGAATCAGTGCTCGACTGAATTTAACTCAGAAAAAAAAGTTTGATGAACTTTCCTCTGATGATGATTTAGATTCAAATTCTAATCGCAGTGAATATAACTTAAACAGTGAGTGCTCCAGTAAAATTATTCCCGAGGGTGTAACAAATAAAAGTCAACAACTCTGAAAGACGATTTAATCATATGGTCTAAAGAGATTCTGCTTCCTTATAACCATTTAGATAAACTTTTGAAAATACCAAAACCATATCATCCGGAGCTACCACTTTGCTCCAAAACATCGTTTAATACGATTTCTCATCAAACTTATGAAATTCGTAAGTTTGATCCTAATAATAGCAGTAATAATAAATCTAAGTACGTCTATTTTGGAATTGCCCATTGGTTACAGCGTATTGTGAATCCTGGCTTACACAAGGACAATATTCTAAAGCTTCAATTTCATGTGGATGGTTTGCCACTTTTTATTTCCAGCTCAAAAGAATTTTGGCAAATTTTGGAAAAAGGTTTTGAAGAAAAATATTTGTATCAACCTTTCGAAATTGCAATACGCTGTGGTGTAGGCAAACCAAGTTCCGCAGACCTGTTTCTACAAGATTTTATCACTGAATTGAATGATCTTCTGAAGAATGGAATTAAAATTCTTGAAAGAAATTTTGATATTGAAGTTATGTGATTCATATATGACAGACCTGCTCGAGCATTTGTTAAGTCTATAACTGAAGTTTAGAATGTTTTGAGAAAATTCATAATTTTACAAGGTTATGAGGACCTTAAACCAGTATTTAATCAAGTGTATCAAATATCAAAAGTCCCTGTCAAAAACAATATTGAATGGAATACTGAACACTTCGAGGGTCTTTCTATACTTACCGGTATAAGGTATGTTTTCACATCCACTTGAAATATTGTTAAAATTATTGGTATCATACAAACGTTAACGTTTATTCGCTCAATACATATAAGCCACAATCATGTAAATGTTGCTGTTTATTGTGTTGAACATACATTATTCGCGTGAAAAAAAAAATTTCAAACAATAAAAACAACGAGTAATTATTAAGGAAATGATGATAATAAATGAACTAGTGATATAAGGCTGGTTATATTATAACCAGTAATACCTTAACAACACATTTTCAGAAACAAAATGAAATTTTAGAATATAGTGACTATAATTAGAAGCTACTCGATTTGGTCAGTAACAAGCGTCAATGTTTTACGTAATCACATCTATTAAATATCAAGGCAAAAATGAAGTATTTAATACTTTATACGCCTGTGTATTTTTTAATCCACTGCCTATAAAATGAGATTTCGGTATAAGCCCCAGGCAAGTAGCGCCTAGCGCATCCTTTTCCCCAGGATACCAGCCCATATAGTTTCCTTCCAACTACGAATGGACCGCCAGAGTCACCTTGACAAGCGTCTTTCCCGCCTGACATGAATCCTGCGCAGAACTGGCCTTTCGCAAGGCCACCGTATTTTCTGAGTAACTCTCTACATTTGGACTTCGGAACCAGTGGTATCTCGACCTTTTGTAGTACATAAGACATCTTGTTGTCAGTCTCGTGCAGCACGCCCCATCCAGAGAGTACTCCTACAGCATTGTCAGGGGCTTTCTGACCAGGCTCGAACATACCGATAGGTCGCCTCGTGCTCTTGTTCAGCTGAAAGCTCGGACTTACACGAACAACTGCTATATCGTGAATAGTCGAGCCACGATTTGTAAGCGTGAAGTTCTCGTGGCTGTATACCCTACTGATGCTATGCATAGTGCCGGCGAAGTTGCTGAAACTTGAACCGCTTCTTATTCGTACCAGGGCGATCGGCACTACAGGTAGAAAGCAATGGGCTGCAGAGACTATCCAGTTACGTGAGATTATTGAGCCGCCGCAAAAATGCCTGTCGAATACCCGTAGGGACACGGTGTAAGGTACCTCATGAATTCCAGCATCGTTGCCACCGATAATACGAAGCGATGGATCCACGCCTTTGTCGTCTAAAAACATGGGGTCAAGTGGCGAGTGCCATGTTGTGACAGACACTATAAAATATAATAATAACACAATGATTAGCAGTATAAATATAAAATAAATAAATATATATACATATATAGATATATAAATATTTATAGTTATATATATATATATATATATATATATATATATAAGTACAAGAATGTCTGATACGAAAAGGTCATAACCTCCAGAAAATTGGAATCAATTGAAACTTTAGGCACCAATTTTTGGCACCATATGGAAGAAAGCTAATTCGTTATAAGAGCCATATTTTCGAGACAGGTAAACATATGCAACGAAATTGCAATGGACGAAATTGATCAATTCTAATTTTAATAGTGAGTCGAGAATTTTTTTATTACTGTTTTCTACTTCGAGTAGAAATAGTGTTTTTACAAATGGTTTAATGTTTCAAATTTGTTTGACGCTTTAGCTAGAAAAGTTTCATTTTTAAATAACAAAAATTTATTTTCTGATGTCAAGGACTCTCATCAATAGTATAATATTATGACACTACTGTTGTGGGAGTTGGTGGGACTCGCTTCGCTCGTGCGAAAAACCTCGAGCAAGGTAGAAAAACACCTCATACGATATTTTATAGGACCAAAACCTCAAAAACGTCAATAAAGTTGTCATTTTGAGGTTAATGTACTATAAAAGAAAATAGAAATTATTTTACAGCTGTTGCAGGAATTTTTTATTGGAGCAGACATTTACAAATAGCGGCTGATTATGTATGCATAAATGACAATAATTTGAAAGAAAACTGCTATAATACATACTATAAGTTAAACTGATTTAGTTAATGTCTATCGCAGCAATTAAAAGTTTGAATTCTGTTTTTGAGATACATAGGAGAGATGTTCCACGCGTTATATTCTATGCTAAGAAATGATTTTCTTAGTATAGAATATAATCTATCTACGAGTAATAGAGATAATAGTAATAATGACTTATTATAGTCACATCCCCATATCATTTCAATTTAAAAAGGCTTATCAAATCAGAATTTACTTTATAAATAACCGACGTTTAGGCAAAGAGATCGCAAGTAGTCCTATAAATTAAATTCAGAACAACAAGACTATAACCAATAACTCAAAATAAAATTTTAGACTATGATACATTATAAACGATATTTCAGATCGATACATTGTAGATAATGTAAAAGTATTGTGGAAGTTTTAATAGCAAATGTTATTTAATAATTATCATGCTTACTCTGAATATAGTTTATTGCGATCAAAGATGCAATTAGTGTCTTCATAATTTTATTTCATTTAAACTTAACTATTACTGTAATAATAATGTTGCTAATTATTAGCATTTATTTTAAACGCTTAAAAAAGTAATATTCGCCATACTATTAGGAATCTTCATCGTTCCTGTAAGTCAACTGAAAATCGAACAAAATTATTCCAAGTTTTATGAGCCACGCTTGTTCTTTTATCGCTTATCAGTTTTATTGGATGTTTCCAATTACTAAGCCAAGACCCGATAATTGCACTGCAATCAAGGAAGTATTTCTCATTCAGTAAATTCCGTCTTTTTTAATTTCAGCTCTTATTTCGATACGCATTTGAGAATAATTACTGTTAATTTATTCGAGGTTGAGATACGTAAGTCCAAATTTATACCATTCTGTTATCTTTATAAAATTAAAAAATACCAAACACGATCTCGATTTTACTATACATAATAGCTATGTTTGGAATAAAATACACAATATTGTACTATGATCACATTGATTTCTAGAGTTTTTAACGGTCCTAGCGATGATAGAAAAGATATTGCAATCATTGCAAAAATTTAAACTTCTTGAAATTACTAGATTGTAATTACAAATGAATAGGGACATTTCAAAACTGCCTCAATTTATATAAATTGCACTTTTATTCTCATTATTCTATAAAAGCAAAGATCATCTCCTGCGCTTGTCTGGGAAATTCTATTGTGATGGATAAGAGGAGGTCTGAAAAAAAACAACGAGTCGGAACTTAATATATAGATAGAGAAAGCGCCAGCTAGTAAACGGCAGAAGAGCCTCATTTCCTGTCTGTCTGCAAGTAATGATTTCGGGGGCAAATTGTCGAAGAAGTGAAACGGTCTTATAGGGACAGTACTCTCGCGCTTTACTGCAGACATTTCATTCTTCAGCATCAGTGTTCGTGAACTTCTATAAGAGCTACGGTTGCTCCTCTGACTATAGGACTGGCACCAAGAAAATTGGTATTAAAGCGCGAAATACTAGATATTATCGCACAGTAAATAAATTTTTTTCAATTGCAATTATGCCAGGAAAGTAATTTAAGACAAATAAATAATTAAATATATTTTAAATCCGTAATTATAAATACTCATTATATCTTTATGCATTATATTGACCAAGTTCGGATAAAGCTGAATGTGATATAATAGTTCCATAATTATAAAGTATACTATTTTTATTTTAGCGATCACGGTCAAATGGTGATGTACAATTTCCCGTGGCAATTAGAAGTAGTTTTACGTTTTATTAAACATTTTTCAAGTCTCATAAATTTTAATTAATCATGATTATTTTATCGGAAGGGTAGATAATAGTGAATCAACGAATATGTACCTAAAAAAGATGGTGAAAAAATTAAAAAATTAAATTTTTTGACTCGACTTTTAGCTTGATATTTCATAAACTATGGAACTTTAAACGATAAAAACTACTAACTGTATAAATCGTCGCTCCCTATGAAAACTAGCACAGTTCAAATTTTTAAACGAAAACTAGCACAACTCACGTTTTGCTGCAAAGAAAGACAGACAAACCTCAAAGTTTTAAAAGGTTTCGGAGATTTCTAAAAAAAGTGAATAATTTTAAAAAATGTTTGTAAAATGTTATTGTATTTGGGAAAACAATTTTAAATTCGGTAAAAAGTTGTAAATTGTGAATATTTAAAAATGTTCATTAGGGACAGTTTTCCTGGAGAAAAACTCAGCTACACTGGACAAACGTTTTTGCTTTCTCCCTATAAGGAAGTTTGTTACTGTTGTGCATAAAAATCGGAAATAGTTTTGTCCATCAAACAAAAAAAAACAGAAAAACTTATAGATCATCGAGGTAAAAGCAATTCCAATATCTAAGCAATAAGGCTGAAGGAAGCTACGCCCAAGTCTGCGCAATTAAAACCCACTCATAAAAGCGCGTAACTTGACTCATAATCAAAATGTAAGAAAATACTATCGCTGCGCCAAATCGAGACGATTAAGCAAAACGAACGAACACGACATTCTCATAAAAGTTGTCCTGCAGCAGTGAAATTAAATTTCAGAAGGTGTAGAAAAGCAGTTTACACGACGACAGTGCATATAAAAGAAGGAGATCGCGGAGGAACGAATGAGCGAGACAGATCGGAAAAGAAAAGAGCCAGTTTGCTATAAGGTAAATGAGAAAGAGCGAGTAAAAGGAAAGCGAGACGAAGAAAAGCAACCGGAGCCGAGAACAAGCCCCAAAGGAAAGCAGTATTAAATTAATTACCGGACTAATTAAAAAGCCAACCTCTCCGAAAGAAAAATATACTGGGTGCGCGAAGCACATACATACTTTGGTCGCGACGTCGCGTCACGGTCGGCGCGTCGTCGGCCGCGATGGGAGCGCGGCAAGTGTGTTCAAAGGCACTCATTCGCTATGTTAACTCGCATAAAAACGCAGCGGAGAACGGCTAATAACTTTACCTTTCGAGGGTCTGGCTCGACCGTTTTATTTTACAAAGAGTCCGCGAATTGCCGCTCTCCCGACTCCTCTGGCCTTTCCCGCTGCAGCAGCTCAGCATGGGAAAGTAGGACCTGCAGTCAATACTGTGTTTCGCATTTCGAGTGCTTTAAAATCCCAGACACGAACGAAAAACCTCGCCTCTCTGCGCGCTAAATCTGCGACCGCGGGCGCGGGCATGTGCGGGGCTAGGGGCGGGGAGAGGCTCAACGAGTCTATTATATGCCGCTGCCCAGTGCACTCTCCCCCCCCCCCCCCCTCCCCCACGGATTCCAGTTCGCCATAGTTTTGTCGGACTTTCAGGAATCGGGAAATCCCAGTCAAGTGTGCTGCGAGCTTTCCGTTTTACGTGACTGTCATATTTAGCCCGAGCCGTCGACAAACTTTTCATGCGCTGATTCGCAGATTATATAGCATAAGTATTGAGAATTTTATCGAGAGGTGGGCGCCTCATCGACGACGCGTATAGGTATTATTCATGGATTTTGAGTCTTATTCAAGCGTCGCATAGACGTTTATTCATCAGCCGCACTGTACGTGAGTTTGCTTTAAATTCTGCTGAATACTTTATTATATTTGTATACCATTCTCGTTGACTCTCATTTTGTCGGTTCGACAAAAAAAACATACTTTATTGGAACCAAGTGCAGTTCAAAGAATTAAAATCGGTATGAATCGCAGACTGGAGTATATTAGTTATAAATATGAATAAGTCCTTCGAGGTGCGAAGATATATTTAATTAAATAGGTTTATTTGATCTCTTTGAGTATTAAATTAAAAATAATTATAAAAATTATAACTTATATGTATAACATTTTTTTGCATTCGTTGTTCATGGCCCACGTAGTCGCGCTAAAAGACTCTCATTTTTACGGCACTCGATAGTCAGTTGTCTAACGGCTACGACATATTTCCGCTGTTGTTCCATCAGACTAAGTAGTTGACGACTAAGAGCATCTCGCCTAGCAGTTTCTTCCGCGCAACGTTTCTTTACCTAACGAATAAAAATGAATTAACTTAGATTTTATAAGAGTTCATACATATCATTAAAATATGTATTTGCAAAATAATACCTTTGCTTTATTGCGTTGCATCCCGTCAACAATGAGTTCAAATTGTTTAATAAATTGTTCTTTACCGCTAGTCGAAGCCATCGCTCTGAGAATATGTTACATTTATAGTATAGGTCTTATCTACCATAAATTACATTAAGTACTCATGCCTAAAGTAATAAAATCAAATATACTTACTCATAATAATTGTCTTGAATTGAATTCAAAAGAGATAATTCTTTGATTAAGTATAATTTTTTGTCGTCTAAAGTATTATACAAGGTATAATACTGTTTTGTTTCTTTGTGTTTTGCTGACACTAAAATGCAATAATTTAATCAAAATTTGTACATATAGTACTTATACTGCAATTCAAATATTTTACCTTGATTGTATAATTCCATAAAACGACGCTGATACTGAGTGAGTTCCGATCTACCCGGAACATCATCTAGTTGCCTTGTTAAAGTAGCAATAGCTCGATTCTTCTTTGCCAATTGAAGTCTTAATCGATTGACAACTTCTTTCTGCTCGTCATATTCGATAACTCTGTCCGCTTCTTCCCGAGGTTCACCAACTTGTACTCCCTTCACGAGACTATTTAAAGTTTTTAAATCCTGATGACATTGATCACGAAATTTATTTTCTTGGTCTTTTAAACCATCATGCACAATAAGAAGTTCTTCCAACTTTTGCAATCTCCTGAAATAAATATCAAATGATGCATATATTTCAGTTTTTTATTCAATTTAACTAAACTTCGTGGTCATTTAAGTAACGTTGTTTTTTTACTGAAGTGATGTATAATTTTATAGGAGGGGGGGGGGTCAATTGATTGGACAAAAAAATAAAACAGATGTTTCGTTCGGTGGGGCCTGATATCCAAGATACAAACATATTTTTGTTGATTTTATATGCATGCAATGTATATGTATGCATATTACAAACGATGTATATACAATACGTATATGCGTAAGCATGACCATTAGTGAATATCTTAGTTATTCGAGCCCTTTATATGAAGCTGTAAAGTACGTGTTCTATTTCCTGATTAAATGGACATTTTCCACAGAAAGGATCAACTCTCTGAATCAAATGCAATTTTTTAAATACTCTCTTATCGTTTCTGACTGTTTATAGAACTTTGTAGAATAAATCAATTTCGGAGTTTCATATTTAAATGATTACCAACAGAGATAATGTTAAATTTAGCAAAATTACTGCATTATGCAGTTAATGAAAAACGATGGGAATGTCTATTGTCTCACCCTTTATTATCTTGTGACTCTATGCCTCTCATTTTTTCGAAAGCTTCATCAATTGATTGTCTTCTCTTTCGAACCATTTTTATTTTTTCTACTATTTCTGTTAATTTATTCTTCAAATCTTCTCTATCTTTAGTCATTTTTTGAGCTTTACTTTCAAGAGCCAATATTTGTTTTTCTAATGCAACAGTAGTATGTGCAGCAGTTGACTGTTTGTTCTAAAATTGGTATAAAAAAAAATTTATTTCTATTAAATCAAAATTTAAACTGTAACAAACAATTTTGAATGCATCACAAACCTCAAATTCAGAATTGGATAGACTTGCATACTGTTCCGCTGCCTTAGCTACTTCTTGTGCTTGAATATTAACAATTTTGCCAACAATATTCGAACTTACACGACTCTGATGAATTTAAAAAACATACAGAAATTATATTTTACATATATTATAAATAATGCATATTCTACACTTGTTTTCAAGCAAAATAATATCTTACCGTATTGTCATCGAACTTGGACAAATTTTTCATAAGTTCTTCAACTATTTTCTAAAAAATAAAATTTGTGAAAAACATGTTTTTTTGCAAAACTTAACGAAATTATTATTATATGAAAAAACAAATACGCGCAATACCTTTTCTTGAATTTTCCTTTCGATTATTTCTTTTGTGATTTCTTTGTCTTGAGACGAACTATTTGTCTTCATATCTTGCAGTTTATTGATTACGCTTTGTGGTATTTGTAAAGTTTCACCATACTCTAGCAATGCATTACTGACTATAGAAAATTCATCAACAGGTACGGCATCCTTCTGTTTAAAACGTCGTCGTGGTTCATAGGCTTTCTATAAAAGAAACGATAGTAAGTTGTTTTCAAAAAGTCACCTAAATATATAAAAGAATAGTAAGTGAACATTACCTTAATTAGTTTGATATTTGCAATTAGATTATCATTATCCATTTTTTCAGTTTCAGATCGATTGTCAATCGAATCGTGCTTTTTATCAAAGTGTGTAATTGCAAATGAACGTACATATTCAGCCATTTCTTCACGCATCTTCATTGATTCTTGCACTAACCACTGTAAATAAAATACATAGAAGTTATTGTAATGCAGTTCTAAAAACCCAGAAAGATTTGATATTTTTTTTCTCTCTTTAAAAAAGTGATAGCTGAATGTTGTGAAACCGTTAATAAAACGATTTGATTGGTTGAATAACAAATATCCGGTCTGAATATAGTCACGATTTGGAGCTTGCGACCTCAAGAAGATCAAGGGGCCACCACAGCATTTATATAGATATACTGGCAATGTTAATTTACGCGACCATTTGCTCCTAACTTCTGGAGAAACGAGGGCTTTTATGACTTTAAAAAAATTACAGGACATAGATGTCGGTACAATCTTTGCGCGGAAGTTGTAATAAATTTGAGGTTTAGTAGTAATATTATTTATTTCTTTATTATTTATAATTGTAAGAGTCACTAACTCGCGGATCTTGACAGTGTGACGCGTACGACACGATTTCGCTAAAATTAATAATAAATTCGGGGTGCGATCGCGGGACCCCTAGTCACAATAAATTATTCACACACACTTCCAATCACTCATCCACTCGCTCGTACACTCGATGCTTTCTTCGCTCGAAACCTTTTCTATAATTTTTTCGCCGCGCGGTTTACTTTATTTGGCCATTCTCTCGCCGTGTAGTGTTCTGCCGTTGTTGGGGCTGTCCCTTTTTCGAATGAGCGGCGTGTTGATGCTCGGAGCCGGGAGGTCGCCTTCTTTCGCTGGTGATGATTTTCAAAGCGTTGCGTAGATTTCACTCCCTCAATCGGAGATATGGGGTGATGTCGCGTCTCCGCGCTCTCGATCGTCCGCAGCCCAACAAATAAACTGGATAGTCTTCGATTAGATGCTTCGCGGCTGTACAATTACAACTTCAAATTTTCAGTAACATACCCCTTTCGGGATTGTTCCTACGCTCGCCGGCAGATATACAATATGCGCAGGAGCCTACTTGTCGCTTGGTCTCCTCGCCTCTATCTGACCGCACACCGCGATCTCGTCAGCTCATCACCTCGCCTCACTCACATTCTCACATCCATACTCTCACGCATTTACTCTCCTTCGCTCGCGAAATGTCGATTTCGCGACTCATACTCGCGCGGGATTTTCAACTTTTACTTTCGCCATTCGCCCGATCCGTTACAAAGTGAGCTGGACATCATGCGTCAACGGGATCCTGGAGAAAAAGATACTTCAAAGTACGCTTTTCTTTCGAGCGTCTAGCCTCGGCCAAAATAAACAATAAACGATCAATCTGATCTAACCCAAAATATTTGACATATTTGGAAAGTATATTTTAAGTATTCTTTTCCCTGGGATTCTGTTGATAAATGCTGTCCAGTTCACTTCCGCGCAAAGATTGTTATCCGGTAGAAGAATTAGCTTAGGCGTTGGCTTGCTTAGTAAGAATAACCTTATTTCTTTCGTTAAAAATAACCTAATTTTTAACCAATTTTAAGCTTATAATGAGTTAATATGCGCGTCGAATCCGACCATAACCTATATAAAGTGCAGCGAAAGAGACAACAAATAAGAACTCTATCAATATTTATGGAAATAAGTCGAGTTTTGCTACTCGGGGGTTTTTGCGATCGCAGAACACGAATATCGTGACGGCAACGCTCTCCTAGGTACCTGGTACCCAGGGTGGACAGTATCACGTCGTCTCCTGGAGTTTTGAGAGATATTGAAACGTAATCAGACAAAACTTGTTACTCGGGCGTTTTTGCGATCGCAGAGCACGAATATCGTGACACTAACGCTCCTTGAGGTACCTAGTGCCCAGGGTGAATAGTATCAACGTCATCTTCTGGAGTTTTATGGGAATTTAATAGTAATTAAGTGAAATACGTTACTCACGGATTTCTGGGGCCACTGAGCATGGATATGATGGTATACTTAAGATAATTCCAGGAGACGATGTTGATACTGCCAACCGTGGGCACTGGGTACCTCGAGAAGCGTTGCCGTCGCTATATTCGTGTTCAGCGACCTCGAAAATCCCCAAATCAACGAGTCTCGACAAAAAATATCGTTAATTTTTCATGAAACTCCAGAAGATGACGTTGATACTATTCACCCTGGGCACCGGGTACCTCGAGGAGCGTTGCCGTCGCTATATTCGTGTTCATCAACCTCGAAAACCCCCGAGTAACGAGTTTCGACTAATTATGTTTCAAATTCTAACAAAACCCCAGGAGACGACATTAATACTGTCTACCCTGGGCACCAGGTACTTCTGAGAGTATTGCCGTCGCGATATTCGTGTTCAGCGACCCCAAAAACCCCCTAGTAACAAAACTGTACTTTCTCTCATCAATATTTACCGCGTTTTTTTGCTTTGCTGCATTATTATTTACATTTGAGGTTACGTATCTCTTCTTTAAAAACAATATGGGCAAAAATAACCTTATTCTTGCGTTAAAACGATGTCGCTGTTAGCCTATTATAACCCTGGCTGTATTCTTGGCTTAGATAAGCAAATTCGACACTTATAAGCTTATTTTAGGGTTAAAATTGGTTTCGATTTCTACCAGGGTAGGACCTATAATTTTTTGAGATTCATAAAAGCCCTCGTTTTTCTAGAATTTGAAAGCAAGTGATCACGTAAATTGACATTAGCATAGTATATCTATATAAATGGTGTGGTGGCTCCCACGCAAAGCGCGCACTAGATCTAGTTAAATATGGTTTTTTTCTTTAAAGAAGTAATGAGCGTGCGACCTGAATATAATTACGATTTTGAACTTCCAACCTCAAAAGGATTAAGGGCATGCCACAGTCCTGTTTTATCGACCCTAACTTATTTAGATTCCACTTTTACTGAAACAGCAAAACCGTGTTTCCAGCTTCCACATCCCCTTAAGCGCGCAAAGCACTCACTAGCTTTAGATAATAGGTTAAAAAATAATTCTTTATCCCTGAGAAATGTATACATAGATACACTCATAGTATTTACCTGCATAACTGGAAAAATATGTATACAATCTAATCCTTGTATTTGATGAGGTTCTATTCTGTGAGGACAGTTCATTTTCGGCAACATGACGACGATTTTTTCCGTTAATGCTCTGAAAATAATAATCAGCAATATTTTGTAAGAAAGAATATATTATTGGCTCAATAATACAAAAGTATGAAATCTTACATCTTTTGACCGATAGTGAGATTTTCTTGAAAAAGTAGGTCAACGTCAACATCAAAATAACACGATTCTATGCACCATGTCATACCCCCAACGATCTGTGCCGAAATAGAAACAAATTTTTTTTCGAATGTAGAATATCGATAGAAAAGTTATTCTTTAAAAAAATTCTAATATATGTAAAATAAATCTAATACAAACTATAACGAAAAATAAAATAACATGAATTGATCGTGCTAATTATCGCATCACAAAATAAATAGTCTTATTTATATATAATATAAAAAACAAAAAAATCAAGATCGCGCTTAACTCTTTAAATATATTTTATAACTGTTTAAATAGAAAAAAGATATGATAAATCGCTTTGAATTAATATAATTTTTTGAAAATTATACAATAAAAATTAAAAAAAAAAACTACGAGACCAAAAGCAGGTTTTTTTACACAAAAATTTTTTTTTATATTTTAAGGACTCTTTTTAAAAATGTTTTCATTTTAACTATAATAAACCATGAATTATTGAGCAATGACAACTAAAATTGCGAATATAACTATACACAGCATATTGAATATAGTACACTCCATGGATAAAGCAGATTTCTACTAAACTTCTTGTACCATTATATTAAAGTTTTTGAACACATACCTTATCAAAATTTGCTAGGCCTTTGATTCGTGCCCTATAGTAGCCAGCCGAAACCAGCATTTCTATAATTTCTTCTAATTTTACAGTTTGCTCTTCATCTTCACGAACATCAACCTGAAAAGGGAAAGAGAGTTGGGTATTATAAAATATAAACATACATGAGCTCAGTGTAATTAACAAATAAAGCGATGATCACCTCATTTGATTCCGAGGATTTTAAAACTTTTTTGCTCACTTCACTAAACATTTTCAATCAAAAAAACTTAAGAAAACTAAAATATCACAGACATATTATGACAATATACACCGAGCCCTGCAAGTATCTAACCTTAACTGAGCCACATTCTCATATAGCAGCTGTCTACAGACCAAACCAACGCGAGCGCAGACTGCAGTCCTCACTCACTCCTCAGTCGACAGTCCTGCCCCTGCGGTCTGCGCAGACTGCAGAGCGGCAGAGTCAACGGAACGTCAATGTAGTTCTTGCGTTTCCTAACAGAGGTAGACAGTAGCTCAATTATGTTGATTTTTGTGATGACCCTATACTATATATATATACCACGGTTCGCGGTCGGAGTGTCGGAGAATGGTAGCATGATGCGCGCGCGGAATTCGAATCGATATTATTCGTGTTCGAAAATGAAAATTTATGTGAAAAGCAGAAGTTGCTTTTAACAGGAGCTTATCCGAGATAAATACCAAAGGTAAAGTTTAAGATAAGCAGAACTTAGAGTATTATTCTAAGTCTTGCGTTTATTGAACTCTAGATTACAAAACTGCAAATTGAGATGCGAGTCGAAGCGCGTGCCAAGCAGATCTGCTTCGATCTTCTCTGTTCTGAAGCAGCTGTCCTTTGCACTCTCCTCCCCCGCAGTATCCTATGGGCCCTAGATTGAGGTGTAGGTGGCTGGTGTGGTGGAATGGTTTCATCGTAATGCCTGTAGCATTTTAACCTAATTCTGCTGCGCCTGGACTATAATATACCTCATTCGTGCTTTGGTATTCATTTTATTGTCACTTAAGAGTGCTCTACCCATCCTGACAACCAATCAGAACGCGTGATTTTTCTCCACGAATTAGGGCTTTATTTAATAATAAATTATAAATCCATCTGTTGCAACGTATTCTTTGGATTTTTCTACAAGTGGCATGTTATCGAAATTTAGCAACAGAATACTCTAACGCGTCGAAATAAACAATGCAAAATTACACCAATATGTCGTCTGCTCGTGCAGCAAGAGCGAAGAAATTTGCTACAGTTTCTGCCTTCTGTCTCAAATAATACCGCGAAGTTTGAAATCGAAACATGAATGAATGTAATAATGAGTAGTTTTTCTGTGAATTTAATGGACTAGTAATTGTTTATAATGCAATTCAGTAATTATTTATAATTGAATTATTAAATCATTGTAGGAACAAGAGTCAAAATTTAAAAAAACTTCTTTTCAGCTAAATATTTTTCAATGTTTGTATTCAATAGAGCTTTGTTGTCATTTCTAAATATATCAAAAATTTAGTTGAATTCGCGGTTGATTACATTTTTTCTTTCTAGTTTAAAATTTAGCTATAATCACAAATATTTTTTTGTTCAATGTCTACTAAGCAAGACGATAATGGGACGATTTTTTTACGTTATTATGATCGGTCCGACGTATTACATGAAAAAAAAACAAATTCTATTTATAAAATATGCTTAATTAAAAAATGTTACCACAAAATATCCTCTACCCCTCAATGAACATATGCGCCCTTTGATCGTAATGTCTCAACGATGTTCGTGGCCGAGTGGGTTACGTATCAGCATACTATTTTGATAGTTCCGGGTTCAAGCCCGACATAGGGTGTTTTTTTTATAAATTTCTTCAATCTAATTAAATTTTTAACCTATAATAATGTGTAAGACCGCAATTTTTTTTAATAAAAAATACGATTGCTTCCTTCCTAAGCCTTGTAATTGCAATTTTTGGAGTTTGTGTAAAAACATGTGGGAAATATGGTTTGAGGTATTTTAAGTTGAAAAATAGTGTTTTTAGAAAATGTCCGTATGGATGTGTGTATGTGTGTGTGTGTGTGTGTGTGTTCGTTCGTATCGGCTCTAGCTCACCTTCTACTTCTACTGGATTTCAATCTACCAAGTCTCATTTTCTTTGTTTTTGCGAATACTCAGCGGGATAACAGTCCGTTTTTACATTTTTTCAACTCTTTTTTTTATATCGATTTTTTAGTTTTGAGATTTCATTTTTTTCTAATAAAATTATTGAAAAAGTTGACGAAAGTAAATTGCTTAATATGTAGCTAAAAGAGAATAACATTTTTACCGCGGAAAATTTATATTATCGTTCGTCGTTTTTTTATTACACACCATAAAGCGCAAATTTTTTAAATTGTTTTAACTCGAAAACTAAATTTTGAATCTTTCTAAAAAAAATCATGATTATTGAAAGTAATTAGGACCATACTTCTCTTGAATTTCAAGTCATTTCATGGGGCAGATCTTGAGAAAAACATCAACAATTGAAAAAAGTCGTTTTTCTACGTGACGCGATAACTGGAGTAAAAAGGTATTAATCAAGTCCAAATTTAGGATTTAGTTAGCATTATATAGTAACTTGATCCCTATGTTTGGGTTGTTTACGAAACCAGTTAGTTTCAAAGGTATTAAGCTTCAAATTTTTTTTTCTCACCCTGTATACTATGAATCGTTTTTATTACGTGACGCGATAACTGGAGTAAAAAGGCAATAATCAATTTAAAATTTTGGACTTAGGTAGTATTATATAGCACCTTAATCCCTTTTTTGGGTTGTTTATGATACCAGTTAGTTTCAAAAATATTAAGCTTCAAAATCTTGTTTCTCACCCTGTATATTTTGCATAATTGAAAACTGCATCGCTTACGTCTCAGCTTCTATTTAATGGATTGTAATCTATACCAAGGCTCATTTTTTCTGTTTTTGCTTTACCAATTTGTTAAAAACAAGATTTTCATTTACGCATTTGCGTTTTTTATGGTGATTTAAGAAACATTCCACGAACTATCTTAATCATTATATCTTGGAAACTAAATGTTGAACTCTACTTCTCAACCGTATTTCAATAACAAATTAACCCTGTTACAAATATATAGGTTGGTAAAATGAGAGAGAGAGAACTATATAATTGATTATGTGCATATGATTGATTTGAAATAATTGTATCTATCATACGAAAAAGTACAAAAAGTTTATAGAATCATATATGAAGTAAAAACAATTCAGATATTAAAGCGATACACAATGTTGAAGGAAGCTACGTGCCAAAGAATTGGTAGCGGTTTTTTACATAATTATTAAAAATTGCATACCTTATATAATGTTATACTCGATTATCACTGGGTATGCAGATCAGTAGCCGAGAAAAAAACGCGAAAACAAGGAATTAGACGATGCAAATTGTTTCAAAATTTATTTTGTAAAAATAAAAATTATAAGTACAATAATATAACAATACAATATTATTACAAAATGAAAAAAAAACAATGAAAGATAATTGATATCTAGAAAATGTAAGTGATATAAATATCAACAGATCTTTAAAAGAAACAGACATTTTGAAATTATTTATTATTATGTATTATCAATCATTAGAGCCTCGTTTGTGAAAACAGGTTCCACCACTTGACGGTGAGGTTAATGTTTGGATTAGAGAGGCTATTTATAATAAAACAATTGTGTCATTTTGACTCAATACAGAAACATGTTTAATGTAAAGCTCTATATTCACAAAATAATAATAACTCGGTATGAAAAACTTTACGACTATTAGTTGTAGATATGCATTTGATTGTTTTTAAAATTTTGTTATTGTTTTTATAAAAACATATTTCATTATAATTTTAGCTTTCACGTATTTTATTAAATGAAATTTTTCACAGTATAACTGTTATCAATAAATAAATTACGATTAACTAAAACGCTATTTTACCGCCCCCTTTAACAATACCTAAAATTAATTATATTTTGTATAAAATACTTGATAACATACTTCGAATTTTCAATATATTTGAGAAAATATTACAATTGTTTAATTAATTTGTCAGTTTGTGTCATATTTAAAAAATTTTTTCAAACATAACAACGTCATGACATTTCGATTACTCGTGATAATCGGAGACGCATCATAATCCATAGGAACCCTTTCTTTGCGCGATAATTCAACGCAAGAATTGATTAATCACTGCATTTGCGCGATAATTCAACGCAAGAAATGAGTATCATAACATTTGCGCGATAGTTCTACGCAAGAAATATATGTGCCTTATATTTCGTAATTTTAGTACATCACTTCATTTTCAGTATAATCCATTGTGCTATAAAGGTCGATATTACTCCTAGATTCTTCTACCTCGTTCATTAAAAATGAATTTGCAACATCATTTTCAATGTCTTCGTATTCTGAATTATCATCTACAAACGATTGATATTGAAAACTATCAGGCTCTATGCATTCCTCGATATTCTGACTTCGTTGGCCATTACTTTTCTTTAACTTCTTAGCGTTTTGTTATTGTTTTGAACTTGACTTTTCTTGTAAAATATAATCTGGTTCAAGAAAAGACATACGTCTCAATTTTCTGCTGTCAACAATTTCGGGAAGTAGACAATCTTCGTAGAATTTTTTAGCACTATTTAGCATTTTCTCAATAAATGTATTATCTCTCTCGACAGTTAGAATGAACATATCTTTCAAAGTACATACCACAAAACAGCAGTAACGTCTACCTGTAACTCTCATTTGCCATTGAATTTGGTAGTAATAGTCACGCTTCGGATTCATCATTAATTGATTGTTCTTGTCGACGATAAAAGCTTTCCCTATGTAGAGTTTTTTATTTCTAACAGCATCATTTGCGTGCATATCTTTAGCTGTGAAAGGGCATTTTATTTCAACCGTTTTATCATCGTCCAACAAACCATCTGGTGAAGCAGCCATTCCTAGCACTTCTGCGTCGAGAACTAATCCACAAGATTGGATGTTATACCCTTCGTCTTGTAACTTACGTTTCGCTACGATTTCCATTGCAATTCCGTAGTTTATTGCTTCATTACCTTTTATCGAACGAAAGTATAGAATGTCGCAAACTAAATTGGCAGAAGCCGTGGTCGCTCGTCTCTTCCATATCCTTCCAATCTTAGAAGCTGTAATCAGCCATTTTCGCATATTTCTTCACTTAGTCTAGTCTAGTTTCTGCTTCGATGATCGCTCTTTCAAGTTTCCATTCTTCCAGGAGTTGATAGTGCTCATGAATTGCAGCTAGATATACTTCAGGATTAGCATCCGGTTGAGTAGCATTGGGTCTATAATTGGCATCGGCATGCGTACCTTGCCTTTTTAGCAGCATTTTTAGCAGCTCGCTTCTGTTGCAAGTATGCACCAGTTGCTGGAGGACTAACGTTAAGAGCAGTGCAAATCGGAGTAAATCTTTCATCATTGTTGGTTTTTATTACAGCAACATGACACCGACTCTCGTAACCGTTCCTTTTTGCCGAATGAAGTGCGTTTTGCTCCGATAGTTTTTGCGATGAGATTATGGTGGCTTTCTACATCGTTTGTTGTCACTTGGTATAGTAAGCTATTTACATTGTTCTTAGCTCTAAATAAAGCTTGTTGAACCTCTACGAATAAATTAGCTGCTTCGATTGCTGGTACCATATTTGTTTCTGGTAATTTTTCACACGTGTAGTAGATATCAGTGCAAAGTGAGTGATCTCCCAGTATGTGATCAGCTAATTTTCCAATGTCATTTATCAATGCTCTACATTTAATTTCCCATGACCAGTCTTCCTTGCTTTTAATCACGTTTACAGACTGTGTAATACATTCTATGCATAAAGGTGCGCTGTTTTCGATAGCTTTCCTTATAGCCGTTCCATACTTTCCTTTCTTCTTAGACACGGATTTTAAATTTGTAGAGATGTTTCTATTGGTATGATTCGAACATAAAATATTTTGAACTTCTATTGCATGTTCACCGTATGGATTTGCATTTAAAATACTTGAGTGATTGCTACTGTCACCGTCCGAGATAAGTATTTTATAAATCAAGCCATTCTTACTTATACTACGGTTAAAAGCTATTACAATGGCTGAACTTTCCATAAGCGTTGATACTTTAGTGTAGTCAAAATTACTGAAGCATGCATGCTTTGCAGGTTGACTTTGTGTAGATCTTGCATAATCACAAATAATACAAGTCTTTTGTAGAACTACGATATCAATAACTTTTCTTGTGTATCTACCAATTAACACTAGACAACACGCTGGTGAATCGTACCTGCCATTTGGATAAGATCTCTTCATGTGCGACGCGTCTGCATCAACCATGGTCCACGGAATGCCGTTGATAACATCACCTCTTTTGAAGGCCAAACTTCTTTCTTCAGCTGCAGCTTGTGCCATTTCTGCTTCAGAAGCTTTCTTAATTGCTTTAACTATGGCGTCATGCGTTGTTTTCCATTTGTTATAAGTCATATATTGTTGATTCATAGCACCACATAACTCCTAGAACTGAGATAAACCTATTCCAACGGTTTGGCATCCCATAACACTAGCTGCATTCAGGTTCATGTCGTTTTCTCCATCTGGTACAGCGCAAATTTTCGACTGCTTGCCACATTTTTCACATTCAAACGTTAGATATTGAATCAAACCATTATACTTTATCGATATCATGTTGATATCCTGCAATGTACAAGAGTTTCTATCATCGTGATCATCGTAAGCCTCCTTAAACTTATTCCATACCCACATGAAATTCACAATGCTGTTCATACCAGTTTTTTGAACCTGTGTATCATACAAAATACAACATTCTTCTGCTGTATTAGCATCTGCCACTGTTGATGTTATTATGTCATGCTGTTCATTTTCCTCTGCGACGTCGCTAAGTCCTACACCATCATCATTATTCGTTGAATTGTCAATCGCAGCTGATGGATTATCGATGACAGGACTTCTTTCTTCAGTCGACATATTTTCGTTGTCGCTTAATGCTTGTACTGCCAGGACAGTAAATTGAAATTGGCCATCAACTAAATGTCCTCTCTTTTGTGGAAAAATAGACTGTAGATGATCATGTAATTTTGTATGATCACATTTAATAATAGCGCAAGCAGTTCCATCGCTTGTTGGTTCACCATACGGTCCTCTAGAGTGAGGATCAAAATAACCTATCGCACCATCGATCTTAAATAACGCTATAGAAATTGCATTGCACGTAAAAATGCCAATATCAGTTGTGGAATTCATATTTTGCAAAAGAGATCTCAAGCTAGGGAAATGTATCTCACAATCAGTGAAATCATTAGTCATGTGTCCGTAAATAATTTCTCGAATCAATATCCCATATCTTTGATCAGCAAGAGTTACTTCTGAAAGTAACTCTTCGGCAGTAAGATAAAGTGGATTCTCTTCTCCATATGGATTGCTTTTGCGTGCATTCAAGCTCTCGTTGAACAAGCCGTCACCGCAATGCAAAATTATATCAATATCTGAAGTTGTCCATTTTCTTGGATCTTTCACTTGACTCATAATAATTGCTGCTGCTGACATTGCAGTACACTGAATTCCTCTCGATGGAAGTGAAAACCGTTGATCCCCTTGGTGGATTGATCCGCGGATCATGCAATCAATTTCTACTGAATCGCAGTGTATAGCGCAACTTTCATTCGATATTTCATCCCCTGTAGAACAAGTAATTGGTTCTACAGGTTCTCCAAGAACATCTGAAGTTGATCCATCCTTACGTACGTCTGTAGCGTAATTTGACTCTTCTATATCATCTGGAGTCATCGATTCGACCGGAGATTCAATCACATCTTGTTTATTCTTTCTCCTGAAATATTAAAAGTTCGAAAAGTCGGACAATAAAATAGTGGACGCGTTTTTTATATCACATTTGCAGTGAACGATATTACTTTTTTCCATTGAACTTATTAAATATCGGTTCTGCAAAAATAATTATTAGCATAAGAGTTATAATAATGAAGTGTTTAAATTACATATTTACATTTAAAACATGTAATTATCGCAATGAAACTGTAATAAATTTTTCGTGATTACTTCATTTGTTATTAATTAAATAATATTAATTAAAGATAGAAGAGAATGACCACAGCGAACTAAATTATTTTTTAAGACATTTTATTTACTGACGTTGCGGGCGATTAATCGCCCCTCATCAGAGGTAATAAACATCAAATTATGGCAATTATTGCATGTTAAAGAACCAAGTTAACAGTTGAACGTTTTTCTTAGCTGCCGAGTGCGCGGAAAAGACTGATCGAATTGAACAAGGTTAGTGAGAGGTGGACGACGACAGGGGCGCGCGAAGATGTTAGTCCACGAAGTTGCCTCCATGCCGTCGAAAATCTGACTGAAAATGTGCGTTGTGTATGTAATATGCTATTACATACCATAAAAATTTGGTTTGTGAGAGGACTTTTTATCTATGACAAACAATCATCTATATTTTCAAAAAATTTCATAGCGTATCCTAACACACGCCTCCATTGCATGTTATACGGGAATTCTAAGTGTTTGACTGAAAAGTGGGAGGAGCTTCGTTGAACGCAGGTTTATCAAGCGCGCCACGCGCTGCTGATGCTTGCTCGATCGCACGCACGGCTTATATTTTGCTGGCTTCAACAATTTCGTAACGATCCAATTTTAATAATTTTTTTGTGGAGATCTGAAAAACTAACTTGGGCGATTCCCGAAGGACAAACACCGCCTCCCTTTGTACATCAGCAGTCGTACAAGTAGCAGCGCTTTCTGGTTTATTTCATTTCGGTAGATAATTTCATTTCTACCGAAATTCAGGAAGCTCTAATTAAACGCGGGTATTTAAATCCTGACGACCCAATAGATATAGTAGTAAATATTGCGTACCAAGGGCGCAAATAAATTCAATAACAATTTCGATGAAACATGTCTCATCTAGTCCGAAAATTTTAAAGAATTTTTCCATATTTTTACAAGCTTAGAGTTATATTTTGGCCTTTATCTCGTACGTAATAGTACATTATGCAACACACCGAGCGAAGCGAGGGCAGTAAGCACCCGAGGGAAAAATCTTCTTGCGAGGGCAGTAAACCCACCAGCGGTAAAAATCTACTTTCGTCCCGTGTTGCATATAGTACTTTACTCCACTCACGACTGAAATGGCTACTATTTGTCTCTGTAAATCGAAGTTGACGTGTTTTTTAATATTTTTGTTTCATTAATTTAAAAAAAAAATACTTTTGCCCCGCTAATTTTACTTTTGCCCCGCTGATTTTACTTTTTCCCCGCAAACATAGGTTTACGGGAAAAATATGCTACTTTTGCCCCGATTTTCAAACGCAAAAAGTGGCCATTTCGGTCGGGTGTGGAATAAATACAAGATTAAACCACTTATTTAATTAGAAGCTGATCAGTACAATTCACTCGCAAACGAAATTTTGCTGTAAACTGAAAATTATGGGTTTCAACAATGTTAATAACAACTATTATTTCTAAAAAATTCTGGCTGTGTAGTGGCCGTGTAAAAAAAACTAATTTACTCCCGCTTTATAGCTATAAAAACGCGAAAATCCATACATGCGTCGCATAAAGTATGGTGTGCATCAAGGGCTAAGCAGGCTTTTTGACCTTGTGTGCTTTGCAGTACGAGTCGAAGGCGAGGTAGCACGAGCTCAAGGCGTCTCCGAGCCAAAGACGAGGAAACTTCTCCTACAATTTCAGCCCGATCGGTCGCAAAATTTTGTGAGGTATTAAAACTGTAAGGCACTTCCGTACCGCGATCGTGACTAAATACGGGACGACAAAATGAAAAATCCACGTCTTTCCGCTTATCGGACACCAAGAAAAAAGGAATCAGCTTTGCTGCATTGTATCAGTTGTATATGTACTATTCACGAAATACATCAGCACGGTCGCACACACATATATGCAGTAGAACACGATAAATAATCTCACCAACGGAGAGCAATTTTGCGGACATTCATCCTTTTACCACTGAGTCGATATCTTTTCTTCTCATTCTTGTCAACACCTTTCCTCAAACGATTATTAACTTTTCTCACTTCCGAAAATACTTCTTCATCCATGATCACGGAGCTCATAAATTATACTAAAAAGTACTACTTATGAATGTAGTGATTCGCAGATAATGCAAAATAAAACACGTTTTTACGTATGTGATATAAAACGAATAATCGATCTATAACAGCCAGCAGTAAAAACTGTAGTGAAATGTCAAAGCTATAAGTAAATACATGGTATAGCCCCGCCCCCAAAAAACAGAAGACAAACGACAGAAAATTAATTCAATTGGCTCTCATGATACTGTCATTGTTGGCAAGGTGGCGCGCATGAACTTGCATAAAACCGCTAATGTAAAAGTAGTACAGACGAAACGACAGGACCAAGTGACAGGTGGCATCGCGCAGTCGACAAAAAGGTTAGTAGTGCTGTTTATACGATGTATCATGTAGTAGCATACGTAATGTTGATGATTACATTGTAGCTTAGATAATGGTGTCCAGAAGAAGCCGCAGTGGAGGCGCGACTAGAAAGACTCGAGCGGCGAAATTTGCAGCCGCCGATCATACAGTGCAGCACGTGGGAGAGGTAAGCCATACTTTCGGCACATCGCGCGCGAAGCTTTTTCCCCGCGCGCGTTGAGGAACAGAGAGAGGGGGGAGGAGAGCATATATGCCTCGACTCTTTGGTGCCCGATTTTCACTGCTACTCTCGTTGCATTTTTTAGCTCGATTACTCATCAGAATCAAATCAGATAAAAGAAAATAAAATAAAAGAAAGTATGATAAGGATCAAGGAAAGAGAGAAGAGAAGAGAGACAGAAGAACGCGAAAGGATGAGAAAGATTAAGGAAAGAGAGAAGAGAAGAGAGATAGAAGCGCGAGAAAAGATGAGAAAGATCAAGGAAAGAGAGAAGAGAAGAGAAATAGAAGATAGAGAAAGAAGGGAAGAGAAAAATAAAATAAAAAATCACGAGAATGGCAAGTTAATTTTTAATAATTGTACTTTTAAGTTTTCTAAATAAATTTTGAAACAATTTTCATCGTCTACTTAATTCCTCGTTTTCTCGTTTTTTTCTCGGCTACTGATCTGCATACCCAGTGATAATCGAGTATCACATTATATGAGGTATGCAATTTTTAATAATTATGTAAAATTGTATTTTTTATTTTAAAAAATTGCGGTCTTACATATTATTACATAGGTTAAAAATTTAATCATGTTTTGATTTCAAACTTCGCGGTATTATTTGCGACAGAAGGCAGAAACTGTAGCAAATTTCTTCGCTCTTGCTGCACGAGCAGACGACATGTCGGTGTAATTTTGCATTGTTTATTTCGACGCGTTAGAGTATTCTGTTGCTAAATTTCGATAACATGCCACCTGTAGAAAAATCCAAAGAATACGTTGCAACAAACGGATTTATAATTTATTTTTAAATAAAGCCGTAATTCGTGGAGAAAAATCACGCGTTCTGATTGGTTGTCAGGATGGGTAGAGCACTCTTAATGGTTTCTTTCGCGTATCCATGATTTTATTGTTCATAGTCTTTTGAGAGACGAGTTATAATCTTATATCCTACTACTGGTTCTCTATTGTTTCCCGAATTTTTGGATTTCTGTGTCTTTACATTTTGAATCTCGCGCGTTGCGCCTAAGGTGAGCTTGAGTTAGCCGGTACGTGACATTTTATTTAAATCAAAGAAACAAAAGCCAGCTTTAAGTAACTTAATTCAAGACTTGATTTAATACAAAATATATTATTTTTTATTAAATATATATCATAACGTTAATGAAATCATAATATCATAATGTTAATAAAAAGATCGTAAAACGAAAGAAATCCGTTGCCGATTTAGTAACATATAACTTCCGCGCACAAACATAATTTATTGCATGCATTTAAATTGTACCCATATCGCACCACTTACAAATTATTTATTTCACGCATACATCATCATTCCAACATTTAAAATTGTATTATGAAATATAATTACTCTTATTGAATATAATAAATTATAGTAATATAATGCTTTGCCGTGTTAGCTGCTAGCTGTGACATGTATTGCAATCAAAGATAAATTATATCGCGAGTCTATTACTAAAAAATAAATATTCAGCATGAACTTCAAGCCATAAAAGGTAAGTTTCAAATCTTGATGTCTATCAAATCTGTCCTATCACAAAGGTGATTTGATCATCTTTCAAAATTAAAAAAATTCGTGATCACAATGACTTAACACGACATACACGTCCTACTTCACGACGAAAAAGATTAGATAACAGCATAAATATAACTCTGATACTTTGACCATATGTGCATCTATGCACGTTATTGATAAAAAAAATCTGTGTATAACTTTAACTACTCAGCATCCATGACTTGCGGAGTGAAAATATGTATGCACATTCCTGTTTTACCGATCGACAAAGGTCGTATGTATCGAGTTTTTCTTGAACAGATCTCTTAATTCAGTAGTAAACAGGCCGTTCAACGGTGAAGTCATTTCACGATTTCAGCTCCGTTTGGTCTTGAGTGATGTAACTCATTGTAACAATTTACGCCTGTAATTTGAAACGCAACTAGATATATAGTTTTGGAAATAGTGATGTAAGTATAATATTCAGTTAACTGATTTATACAAACATATTTGTGTATGTTATTTGCCTTATTCTATAGAATAAAATATAAAATACATAAATCTTCACTCATTGATAAATGTGTGAACCGTTTGTTCTAAACTATATTATGCGCGAAATAACTTACATATACTTAACTACAGTTTTGTTTGTAGTTAAAAAATAAGTATTATTTACATGTATTGTATTCAATATGCGTAAAGCCTTTTGTTTGCCGTCAAATATGCAACTTTTCTTTTCATATCAAATTCAGTCGTACGATCGTTTTAAAACATTATACTTGCACTTTTTTCATTGTTAATCGCCGTGAAGGTGTTATGTAACGAATTTTAAGTCTGAAATTATCAGTTCACTCCTCATACTTTTCCAATGATTTCATAGCTTTTTAAGTGCCTGGCCTACGCACGCAAAGTCGCATCGATTTATAAATGCCAACTTTCCTCTACCGTTATTCTTTCCTGCTCTGCTCGACAACGTAGATTAGATATTGTAAAGTTCTATTTATAAACTAAAAATTGAAGACACAGAAATAATGGAATGATAAATAATAATATTATAATTAATATCTTGGATTTTTCGAATCTAGATATAATTTATTATTTATTTATGTTTTGTAAGTAAAAACTTCGCCGAAACAAGGTTTACGGAACTATATATGCATTATCGGCGCCATTAAAGCAAGCGACTTTGTTTATATACTCTAATAACTCGATTTCGCGTATTTCTTATAATAAAGTGTAATAAGACAACTAAATTATGTATAGGCATACATTATATACTGCAATGTTTAATACAAACATGATCTACTTGTTTGCTTTTATTAGTAATTCAATAAGACAGTTCAATGTTTGAAGATTACAATGTGTCAATTTAATCTTATCTAA
Source organism: Nasonia oneida (assembly GCA_037356405.1). NCBI lineage: Eukaryota > Metazoa > Arthropoda > Insecta > Hymenoptera > Pteromalidae > Nasonia > Nasonia oneida. The sequence goes on along the minus strand of JAZHPH010000132.1, from coordinate 93,299 downwards.
AGTTAACTTTTTATTTAAAAACATTCAGATCAATAAATCAAAAAGTATTATACATTATTATGCAGTATACCATATTTTTAAATATCTATATAAAAATATAGTAAAATATAATAATACTACACCACAAAGCTGAAGCTATAAAAAGAGTTTTGACGCTTTTTTCAGATCGCAACTGACAATGCTCTCCACGCAAAGCAAAATTTTAACGATTCTTATCGTGCTCGCCTGCAGCAGTCAGAGCATCGATGGGCTAAGAATCTTGGGCTTATTTCCGTTGCATGGAAAAAGTCACTTTGTTATGTGTGAAAGATTAGTCAAACATTTAGCTCAGCAAGGACATGAATTAGATGTATACAGTCATTTTCCACTTAAAAAACCTATTCCAAATCACAAGGACTTTAGTCTCAATGGCACTTTACCAGCTGTAGTCAATAACATGACGTATGACTTTTTCAAACAATTTCAATCAGTTGACATGGCTGCAATGATGAGCAATGTGGGAAATCCAGTTTGTGAATTGTTAAGCACACCGGTATTTCAAGACCTTTTTAAAAGTTTGGAAAAAAATCAACCTTACGACCTTGTTATTATTGAGGTAAATCGCAATTATATGTCTGTCCGCGCGCATGCGTATAATTATAATAATGCACGAAGAAGGACCTTTCTCATGCATCCAAATTTAATGTCAAATCGTTTCCTCTCAAGTATAAATGAAAAAGGGTCTTTGCATGCCCTTGTGAAAAACGGCTGCCGTAGTTGCTCGATATATCCTATTTTAATTAATAATAATTCGACAGGTATTCGTATCAAACTGTTTCCTTGCATGGGGACGTCGTCTAAATGTTCCGATGATCGGTGTAATGACAAGTACTCTAATTGATTGGTATAATGAGCCACTTGGAAATCCATTCAACCCTGCAGCAACACCAGGCTGCTGGTCAGGTCTTTTCCATCCCATGAATTTCTGGGAACGATTAATCAACACAATTATGTATCACATGATATCAGCACAATTTAATTATTATATTAAAGCCCAAAACAAGTATGTTGAGCAACATTTCGGCGACGGATACCCTGATGTCACTGAACTTCCACGAGATTTAGACTTACTACTTGTAAATACTCATCATTCTCTCGATGGTGTACGAGCATTCACCCCTGCGATCATACCAGTTGGAGGCTTGCACATTGTGGACGACGGTGAAAAACTACCCGAAGTGAGTATTGAATTTACTGTATCTGAATTAGTTGAATCGCTGCTGTAAAATTTGTGTTCTAAAGTTGTACTTCTGAAATTGCAAAAGTTTATTACTTCCGTAAGGATATGGCGAAATAAATTATAGCTCTCTGCGTATAAATATTAAAGATTTTTCACAATTATAATTCCAGAAAGTACAAAAGTGGTTAGACGAAAGTAAAGACGGCTGCATTTACTTTTCATTTGGATCAATGGTCAGAATCGAAACATTCCCCAAGCCTATTCTAACTGCTATTTATGCGACCTTCAAAAATATCGCTCCGGTTCGTGTTTTGATGAAGATAGCCAAGCCTGAAGACTTGCCACCAGGACTTCCGTCAAACGTTATGACGCAATCGTGGTTCTCTCAATTACAAGTCCTGAGTAATGATCCCTACAAAATTTAATCATGATTCAAAAAATGTCGATTACGCTTGCATAATAAGCTAAATATTAGCTTATTAATATCTTTCAGAGCACAAAAATATCAAAGCATTCGTCACTCATGGCGGACTCATGAGCACGCAAGAATCACTGTACGCCGGTGTGCCAATGATAGGCGTTCCGTTATTCGGCGACCAACACTTGAATGTGAGGGTTCAAGTGCGCCAAGAAATTGCCGTATTCGTTAATCACGAAGAAATCACGGAGCAATCATTCACAGCAGCTGTCAAAGAAATTTTGAACAATCCAATTTATAAGTAAGTCGCATACAAAATAGAAAATAGTAAGAAATGACGCATGCGGATATAGTAGACACCCATAGACAAAAAATATAATTTCACCAATATATTAATTCTTGAATAAAATCACTCGAATGCTGCAATACTGCTCGAAACCTGTTTAGCTTAAGTGCCGGGTATAGCTGGTGCTATAGAGGATAAAATAAGAGGATAATACCTATATATGCGATCGCGAATGAGGAAATATTTTGTAATTCACGGAATGGCTGACACTGAACAGTTTTAACGCTTATATATGTATTACGTAACGCTAAAATGCATTTCTGCAGGACAATTATAGACTTTGTCTATACATCGTATCCGCATCATCTCATAGATCAAGCGCTACTAAAGAATGCTTTTATCATTTTAGGAAAAATGCTGAATCATTTTCCAAGAAATTCTTCGACCGACCGATGAGCCCCATTGACACAGCCAAGTTTTGGATTGAATACGTCGCACGTCATGGCAAAAACGCCTTAAGATCGCCTGTAGTTGATATGCCTTGGTGGCAAGTTAACTTGATTGACGTCTATGGCTTTATTTTACTCGTGCTTATAATCATTGTCTACATTATAAAAGTAGTAGTGAAAAAAATATTGAAATTTTGCTGCTCTTCAAAATCCGAGGATAAACGAAGTAAAAAGGCTGCAAAAAAGATTCAATAAGGGATTTAAAGTTCGATATAGATTACAATTTAATAACAAATTTTTAATATTTTTGTAACGCATAAAATAATTAAATTAAAGAGTTCATCGAAGCAGTGGTGATATATTTTGTAATGTGCCAATAAATATCATACTATGTGCTATATTATATTAAAATAGTTAAATAGCATAGGTATATAATTTTATAAAGTAAGAAGGTATTTGTTTGAAGTTACATATACTTATTACATATCGCTTATTGTTTTTATAAGTGCGATACATGTGTAAATAATTCAATAATTATCTAAAATATTGTAACATTTCAAATTTTTTTTTTTTCATAAAAAAAAAACGTTCTTTAACCTGTCATATCTGCTATGGTACACGATTTTGAAAGCCCTCTTACAAAATAAAAAATTGTGCGTCCTACTGTTACGTAAGCATACATAAGTGCAACTAAAAAGTAAAATTACCTTTATAATTTTTTATCAGCATAGGTCTTAATATAGAATGCAATAAGAAACGTATACAATACGAAATTACGACTACTATCTAGCAAAATTAGTGCGTTGACTCTATTAAATTTATTAGGTATTATAAAGGGAAATAAATAGCATTACTTGAGCAATGAAGATCTTAAGAGTTCATCACGAGACAATATAAGACGAAAGTTAATTAATTAAATTCTTCCTTCTATCTGTTATTGGAATGATTTATGATTAAGAAAATATCTTCATAGCACTGCGTGGCATACATCTACATTTGTGTCGCACCTATCTGGGGCATAAGTAGTTCATTTTCGCACCGGGCGATGCTACTGCTAACAGCAGATTTATGCTAGTCAGTGCTACAAAATAATGTACGATGTCCGTGTCGTAAGTCGTTCTTTATGAAAGGGCGTTATATACATGCTGTGCCGTAAAGTACAACTCATGCCACTTGTATCGTAATGTGCTATTTTACCATCTATCCCTATCATATTTTATAATTACATTTACACCATGAATATTCAACAAAATATTGAAGTATCGATGACGGAATAGATACTGAAAGATGTTTGTAGTAGCGGACAATAAAGGATTGAAAAGGTCGAAAGGGAAAATAAAACAAAGCCTCTGCAAATCGGTTGATCATGTATTAAATAGATAAATGTATGGTACAATGATTAATAAAATAACATTATACACAGAACAAGTATGCATATGTATATATCTACATTCATGTAAAATCACTTTTCGTTGAGTAACGATCGCTAATATCGCGACTGTGCCTCACCTACGCTCTCACCTCACTCTTTCTCTCATATCTATCTCATCCTTTCTCGGTCTCTCTCCCATGTTTTCTACGTACGAAATTCAGTCCTCTACACTTGGCGCAACTGCGTCCCAAAGTGTATCGGGCGGTTGTTCTTGCAAGGCAACGACCACAGGCACTAGAACGAACGTTCGTCACAGCAACAATGTAACTTATCGTGCGCGCGTCAAAATTTGCAGTATTCTGAAAAACATCGAATCTTTACGTTAATACATATTGTCACCACGACTCAATATTCTCTTTGTGTGTTCATTATAAAATACAGTAGATAATCAAAAACAAGAGATGAATTTCGTTTTTATCCGTATACGCTTGATGCGCAAGCGCGAAAGTAACGCATGCCATGTACTATAGTTTTCAAATAATCGTGTAGCAAACATGTACGCGTACACACTACACACACACACGAGTCAATGATCAAGTACTCTTTGTCGATCTGCGGCATCTGGAACTTTTTCGTTGCTTCTTTAAAAAAATACATATACAGGTATATAAACTCTATTGTCCGCTTAAAAAATGGTTATTGCTTTCTCATGTCTCAACGACTGCCGAAAAATACATGTTTCACATATAAAAATGAATAGTGTCCGTATTTACATTACAAAAAAATGCTCAAATCAAGACAACCAATAGTCGCGCGCGTTTCTGGCGCCTAGCGTATTCATATACTTCCTTGCTAATACAATACTGACGGTCGACGTATCGCTCGAGGATACGTCAATGGCTACAACAACGAAGACTTCATGGGTTAATTTGGAACTTCGCGCAAGATATAAGGATCTCCGCGTCGCCTTGCTCTCGACTGCAATTTTGATCAACAAAATATGTCGTTTCCCATCGAACATGAGTAACTTACATTATATATCGTTGTAATTTTAGAAAACTGTGTCGTATACACCACGGCTTTTAGCGCGTCTTATGATTAAATAACGTCCGAAGAAATTTCACAAATATAGATTCACTTTGAATAAGGGGTAAGAAAGATGCTTTTCGGAATTTTCCTGTCAAAGGCGTTTTTCGCCTGGCTAAAAAAAAATAAACAAGCGGACGGATCGGCGCGAGATTCCACGCGAAGGATCGCCTGCTATTGTTCAGCTGACTAACCGGGAAAACTTAGACATACGATGCACATTTTTCGCTCGCTCTGCGCGCGTATTCTTCCTTCTTCCTGCGAGGCAAGTTTCGACGAGCTTCCAGTCGATGCTACGAAAAACCGACGTCGTCGTTAATTTAGTTTGAATCATAGTGGGAAAAACGCTGGGCATGCATGAAACGCGTGTACATCGGATCTGAAGGGAAAAAACGGATGGAGAAAGAAAAATGTTCCGTATGTACACTGTGCGCTTTCTCAGCGGAAGCTCGCCTCGTATCGCTGTACAAGGATTTATTAATGCTACGCTATAATAACCTTTCCTACGAGATATTGGAATCCCAGCAGGCACACAAGTGGCCGCGGCGGAGCTATAGTCTACAGAAAGACATATCGCGGGAGGGTAAATAAACTCAGATCTTTTCTGCACTTGGAGAATATACGCAGCTCTGCCTATGTAATGGAACAAGTAGTGAGACTGCAAGCAGCAGCTCGGTCTTGGCTACGCATATCACTGTGTATCACACGGTGGCATGAAGGCGCGCGTGTGTTATGGAAAGCTAGCGGCGGCGCATCGGCCGGCGTCCCGCGCACCTACTTGCAGGATATAGAGACGTTGACGATGACGAGAGCGGAGCAGCAACGATCGGAGCTTCGAGGGCGCTCGTCTCGTTCGGCTCCCTGACTATGATTCCCGCGGCACGCGTCCTCGACTCGGAGGCACACTGGACGCGCGCTCCGCGAGAGGTCGGTCGCATATACGTTCATATCGCAGGCATGCAGGGCCGGCGGCCGTTAGTGGCCGACGAGCGCGTCGGTGAGGTTGGCCGCGGCGGGCGTCGGATGGGGGCCGGCGGTGATCTCGCCGATGCTGGTGTAGGTGCCGGTGAGCAGGCCGAGGACGCCGAAGGCGATGATGAGGATGTTCTTCCAGAGCCTCCAGTAGCAGCGGCCGAGGCCGTTCTCCTGCTCCCAGACGGTGACGAGCTCGATGATCGAGGGGAACATGAGGCCGAGGGTCGAGAGGCAGAGCGCGCCGACCAGCGAGATGAACGGGCTGAGATTCGGGATGGCGATGGCCATGCAGACGGTGAAGATGACCAGGCTGATGCGCACCGCGTACTCGGCGGCGAGCTTGCGCGCGCCGAACCTGTGCTTGATGTTCTTCCAGATGATCTCCATGGGCACGTAGAACTGCAGGCCGTAGGTGAAGAAGATGGCCGCGGCGATCATGAGCTTGACCGACTGGGCGAGCACGTCGTGCTCGTCGAGGTTCAGGGTGATCGAGCCCTGGGTCTTGTCCTGGTATTTGAGGTAGCCGAAGAAGCCGACGGTGCTGTAGAGCGTCACCACGAAGAACATGCCGATGTTCAGGACTCCGGGGCAGCCGATGAAGTGGGTCGGGGTCTTCATGTTGTTCTCCAGGGGCATCACCTGCGCTCGGGAAGGTAGACGGAGGTTAATCGGACACTCCCGATCGATCACGCAGCGCGCCTCGCCATATCCGCATATCGTCGCACTTACCACACCGATGCCCTCGAGCGCGAAGATGGCGATTCCGAAGAAGAGCGGCATCTCCGTGATGCTCGCGACCGGCCTGACCGTGGAGACGGCCGGCAGGTCGGTGAAGATGTAGTAGAAGGTGATCCCCAGGCCGGCGGCGATGAGGCCGTTGGCCACCATGGAGAAGGGGGCCAGGTACTTGAGGTTCCTCACGAGCGAGAAGACGATCAGCAGGGGCAGCAGCATGGCCATGTAGATCCTCAGGTCCATGTGGTGCTCGGGCGGGGTGTAGAACTCGACGACCTGCTTCACGTTCTGCGAGACGAAGAGCACGTAGACGCAGCAGCAGCCCACGAGGTCCAGCACGAGGAACGAGTTGATCGTGGCCCTGCGACGAGACAAGCAAAGCCGCATTTATTGTGCGAAGCTGGGGTATATGTATATAATAAGTACGCAGGATACTCACTTGGCAAGCCTGGCGTACTTCTGGACCGGCTCGGGCCCGATGAGGAAGGCCGCCTCGGCGACCTCCGCGAAGCCGAGGCTCGGCGTCTGCGTCCGCCTGCAAAGCACGTGGGCGCACTTGACCAGTATGTGCACGCAGTAGGTGCAGACGGCCCCGATGAAGAAGGTGGCGAAGAGGCCGAAGAAGAGGCCGGCGCTCTTGAAGGCCGCGGGCATCGCCAGGATGCCCGAGCCCAGGCTACCCTTGAGCAGGTGGATCAAGGTGTCCATGTCGCTGGTCGGGTGGGCCAGCTTCCGGTGCTCGAACGGGTTGTAGAGGGCCGCCTCCTCGTCGTTCGGCCGCTCGACCAGCGGCAGCGTCGAGCCATTCGTCAGCGTGATGGGCACCTCGTTTTTCTCGCACTTGTATCTGCAATGCAAAGCCGATCAGTACGGGCCGCACTTGGGGCTCCTCGTGCGCTCGGTCGCGCCCCCCTCGAGAATGCGATTCTCCTTTCCGATGCGCATGGTATATCGAGCCTCTCCGCGCACTTGCTTGCATTTTGCCGCCAACTCGCTGTGTGTGCGTAGTGTGTGAGATAGTATTGTGCAAAGTGTGTACGATAACGATGAAGAATGATTTTGGAAACTGCGGCAAAGCTGCACGCGCGATCCCACACGGGGCAGAGTTGACAAACCCGAGAGCGTCAGCTGCGTGTGTAATGTGTAATATATGGATAACGACATGGTGGACAGAGGCTCAAGCAAGTAGAAAGCAAAAACTGGTGAGAAGGTCTCGATACTCGCACGGTGCGCATCCCCTTCGTAAGAGCTACCCTCAACCTCAACTGCACCCATTGCTCAATCTCTCGCTCTCACCCTCGACCAGGCAAAGCTCGCTCCGTGCATCAAAAGTTATGCGCGACATACTGTCCCGGCGCGGCGTGCAAGAGAAAAACAGGCATTCCCCCGCGCGCTGTTTTTTCTGTCGATTAGCGCGCGCGAGGCATTGCGGAGGAATTCAAGGTTGAACGTGCATTTTCAGCGACGAGTCGACTTAATCGCGACACCAAGCACCTCCTCTCTCTCTCTCTCTCTCTCTCTCTCTCTCTCGACGCCGATAAAAACTCCTTTCGCGCGCGCTTCCTCGCGGAAAATGTCGAGGTCGGCCGTCCTGGAAACTGTCGACAGAGAGAGAGAGAGAGAGAGAGCGAGACGCGGTTGCACAACGAGTAATCCGCCTGAAAGCACATCGCGCGCTGTATTTCGAGGGAGAAATTTCGGAAAGAGCGCGACGACGGATTCCAGGAAAGTCCTCGGCGATATTTTCTATTCTTACGACTTTTCGGCGTATTTATAGTCGGCGCGTTTAAAGTCGCAATCCGCTCTATAAATATGTACACGCACGTGCGCGAGTGTGTGCGTGCACGAGGGTGACGGAGAGAAAGACGCAGCTCTGAGCGACCTAAAAATATGTTTTTCCTCTTTGCGCGAGATTAATACATACGCGAGCGAGCGCTATATATATATAGGATTGCTCCTTCCTGTGTACATCGGCAGCCCCGACGCGGCGCGTTTGTCCATCTGATTAGACGCTTGTTATGCCGGGCCGTGCGCTTACATTATAGACGCGCGCCAATTTCGGATGCATTTATACCGCGTGCGCGCCTATCGCGGAATCTTCGCGTAAACAGATCGTCGAAACGGATATTCAGTTTATTCATTTTATTTTCGTCAACGATTTTCCACGAATCTCCGTCGCCGCGAAGTAGATAGAAAAATGCGCCTAGGTTGCGCATATTATGTCGCTCGAGTTTCAGCTCGCGCGTCGCAGGAATTCGCTCGCGCATCGAATCCTCCGCTACGCCGTAAACCAAAGTGGAGCGCGCAAACACGGCGAGGCCACGTGACATTGAGAGGAGACGAAAAAAAGCACGGATGCGCGTCGAGGGAAGCCAGCAGGCGCTTATTTTCCAGCGATCTCTCGCCGATTGGCCCGAGCCCAGAATCCGCGAAAAGTATATGTGTGAGAGAATAGGACACGGCAGAGCAAGCGAGTTACGCGAGGTGTGCTTTGTTTGAAAATGAACGTATGCCGTGCTGAAAGCTCTCCCAAAGCTCCCTGATGTGCGAGCCGCACCAGCAGAGGCACGACACGGCCGACCTTTCACTCTGTGCTATCTCGCAGTCACGCGCTGTACAGCATATCGCCTATAATCACGATGAACCGGCGCACAGGACAGCTGTCCGACGACTCATTCTCGCTCGGCACACATTATGCATCGCTCCAAACACGTCCGATGATCGCGCAGCCCTCTCGGCCTCTCACTCTCTGCGCGCGAAGATCCTCGCGCAGATTCGCGCAGATACGACAGTACCAGTAGTAATAGTATATCATAGCATATAGTAAATAATAATAACAAGTATAGATAAATATAAAAAATATTCAATATTATTATAGAGATATTAAAGTTTTACGTAATTGTAAAGGTAATGGTGTGTAGGTACCCATTCGAGGTGCGGTTCTCACTCCTTTACAGCTGTGTGGAGAGAGAGCTTTCTCCAAGTCGCTGAAGAAAGCTCGCTTGGTTCGACTCTGAAGAGAGTCTCGGTCTGTGTGTGTCTCTCGCTCTCTCTCTCTCTCTCTCTCTCTCTCTCTCTCTCTCTCTCTCTCTCTCTATCTCTCTCTCTCTCGCTCTCTCTCTCTCTCTCTCTCTCTCTCTCTCTCTCTCGACACGTGACGAAAGACGGGCCTATGTCACGCATCTCACACCGGTAGAGAAGGTAGCTCTGCTCGACCACCGCACTGCATCACCAACGCAGTACGACGACGAAGACTAGCCCTCCGTCTGCAGTGCTTTACACACTACGCTGTTATAAGCATAGTTACTGTTCCGTACTTGGCACTTCACAACTATTACAACAGTATGCAGGCTTGCCCGCCTCTCTTTCTTTTTTCTCATCACACTGCATCTACAATATATGTACATATTATATATATATATATATATATATATATATAT
>JAZHPH010000132.1:51952-77796 GCA_037356405.1 Nasonia oneida | reverse complement strand
CTCTCTCTCTCTCTCTCTCTCTCTCTCTCTCTCTCTCTAATTATGCATTATACAAGTAGCTCCAAGTTCGGGAAAAAACGTACAGTGGATGAAAACCATTTCACGGCGTGGACGTGAATGAGTGGCCCGGAACCTAGCCTCCAATTACGCTCGATTCGGGTCAAGTCATTCATACTTCCTATGAAAGACGCGCGTTACGTCCGATTCGCCGCGCTGCAGGCTCTACCTTAATACGCTCCCAGCCGAGGTCAATATAATTAAAGCAAAGCAATAAATGCGCTTACTGCGCGACCTCTCAATTGGAGCTTTCGACGTTTCTTTGTCACGCTTTAACGCATATGCGCTGCGGTCCCGCGTTGACCGCTGCTTCCTCGCGAAGAAATGCGGCAAAAATAGTATTCATTTTCGATTCGAAAATACACACTATTCGCCGTGTTTCTTGCGACAAACAGCTCGCAGCTCGTGACGGAGAGGCAGTTTACGTTACTTTCGTGCAGAAATTAACAGACACTCGCACGGCCCATCAAATATTGAAACGTCGCTTTCGTCAGCAATGTACTAACGACGAGTAACGCGTGAACATGCATTGAAAGCCTAAAAACAGCTCGCTAGTGTTTAGAGTCATCAAGCGCAGCTGACATTCGCGGAAAGGTTTCATTTTTAAATCCAGCGCGTGCAATTCTTCAAATGCCTTGCAACGCATGCTCGCAATCGGACAAGGAAACGCTGGACAATCACTTTTCAGACCAAGCTTCTAATGCGTGAAATCTCGAAGGAAATTAAATTTATAGCCGTTACGTAAAGATCATTATACCGGCGCGATGTAGAATAGCAAGGATGTCTTTAAGGTAATGAATCGCTAATGCTCTTCTAATCGATTATATAAACCGATCGATGATATGGGCTGAGACAATGAGGGACGATAAGATTGAAATTTGATAAACGCTTTGTTTACGCAAGACGGTTCCGTCTGATATCTGCGCGATTGCCATAAAGCTATGCAGGTTGCCTGTAAACCGTAACAATTGTATACGGAAACAAATTTGTTGATCCAAGTAAAACAGCGTTCGGAGAATGTTTGAACGAACTCGGATCTATTAATGCGCGGCGGCGATAATTCGGAAGTGATTCATTGCCCCAGAGGAAAGTAGGTATGAATGACAAAAAGGTCCCTGACCGACTTACGATTCGCTCTCCGCGCGCTGATTGTGGTTAGAGTGGCGGGCATTATTCCGTCGCGCCACGTGCTCAAAGTGCATCAACGCGCATGTAAGGGCTGTGGAGCGAGCTTTGAGAGAGCGAGCGGTCATTGATCGCGCCTCTATAGGGTCCCCAGGGCTGGATCTGGTTTGCACCGGTCTACGCGCCGCCTAGCCGAGCGGTTCCGCCGTGCAGGGTTAGGTAGTACAGGGTAGCTGTCCGATGTATTACGGCGCGTATATAGGTGTATATTCAGCGATCGCAGCAGCCGCGCGACGAGTTCGACGGAGGCGCTGGCTAAAAATACAGACGTGAAATACGGATCGGTGCACGGCCGCAGTTTAGTTTTCCGAGCGAGAGAGAACTCCGTCTCGCTGCTCGCGCGCATTCCGCTATATCGCGTTCCTTGCGGTCATTCTCGGCCAGAGATTTCTAATTCTGCACCAGCGGCTCTCCAGACTGCGCCGTGTCTATTTTCGATTCGACTCGCGCGCGCGAGCACGAGAGAGCGTCTCTGTTGCGCTGTAGCTAACCGAACGGCCGTTGAGGGAGAGAGAGAGAGAGAGAGAGAGAGACAGACAAAAGTGATCGCTCTGCCAACAATCGGCAAGCCCGCGAGCGCTTTGTTGATCTCGTTCCCCACTCCGGCTTCCTGCAGCTGTCCTGAGGTTATTTACAGTGAACAAATAAATAGCCAGCTAGCTCAAAAATATCTTTGCTTTGCCGATTCCTTTCATTAACGCGCGAACTCATTCACCTGCGTATACTGCCGCTTTTTTCCCCTTACGATCGCACGAGGCTTGCCCGAAAGCCGCGCATTTCTCGAGTTGCTTTTTGAATTAGCAGCGATTAACGCGCGCTATTCTTGTTTCCCGAAAATATGTCTGTGACGCGAAAGAGTATACGATGCATATCAATCTTTCGAGCTCATTCGTCTTCTTTGGTTAGCACGTAAACTATGAATCCCACCTGGGCGCAAAATAAAATCGCAGTGGAAGTAATTAGTCAAATAGTGAAGATGATATATTGCCCAAGAGAAGGGCGCTGAAGAGGGGCCTTCGCAGCTAATCAAGCTCAGCGTGCGGTTTTTATTGAAACCGAATCAATGGCAAAATTCAAGGGTACAAGGGCACCGTTTATTGGCTATAGTACTTTATACCGGCTATAGTAGTTGACCGACACTAATGAAAATGAGGAAATCTTTCAATATCGAAACTTATTCAAGTTCAAAATTTGTTTTTGAAACGAAGTCGCGTGCCGAATAGCAAAAGCTACCATATTGATCGCAATAATTACAGTCGTTGAATGCATAGAAATTTTAATAACGCTACCTGATACGAGGAAAAATTTCTATAATCTACCGTCCAATTATCATTCAAATTCTCGTGTCGTTTCTTAGAAAAAAAAGCAACTGATAACGGCCTATTTTTACCAATGTATTTTCGTCTGTTTGCATAACACTGGAACCAACTCGTTTCCATTTGTCGTATATTACACGCATGCGACGAGGACGAAAAGTATTTATTCAAATGAAGATAGACATTACATAATCTCGATAAATAAATCAACCGACTGAATGAAAGCGACATGCGACGTCACAGATGTGAGATTGCTATACGTCACTGCGCGAAATTGCGCGAAAGTGTGTGAAAAGAAAGAAAAACTTTAGTCATTACTTATAAAGCGACACTGAAATAAGCTCCGCTGAAGGGATACCGAGCGATAAGTATTGCGCGGCCGATAAAAAAAGCGCGCGCCTCGTCATACCCGCTGATAAGGACTCTAGACATAAAACGTGAATACGCATACACAGGCGCAGCCGCGTACGTAAATATGTACAGACCCGGACGATTGTATGTCTGGTTCTTCCGCGATGGCAGACAGTCGACCGCACTATATATTATATTATACACACAACGAAACGGAAAGACGCCGCAGTATTATAGATAAGCGCGTATTCTCCGCGTCTACCCATGAACTTGTTCTTAACCCTATTGGAAAAATACAGGAGTCGAGTTGAGATCGTTTCGTTACCCAACACAGCAACTTGTCGACGCGGTCTGCACAACTAAGATACACATTAATTGTGTGTACGCAGTTGAAAAATTTTCGCATTATTTTACGACTATCGGTTCGCGGCACTATATATCCGTGCTGATCAATCAGCAGTTGCACGAAGTGTCGCATCAAATGTATCTATGTACTTAACGCGTTGCGTCAAATAGAATTGAGTCATTTCGCGGTCATTGTTTCTGCGAAATTTACGTAATATTGTTTGCGTAAGATCACTGACATTAGTTCAATTGTTCTCTCAGCCTACGATGTTTAATTCACACTGAGTTCCTTTTTCGCAAAATACCATGTTTCTTGCGAGGATGACTCATTGTAAAGGAAAAACATGCAAGAACAAGATCAACTGCAGACTGAATAAACATCAGGTATAAACTGGTGGAAAATTGTAATTCAATTATTGTAATACGAGTCGACACGGGTGCAAGAGTATAACTGTACGATAACGGAAGTAGTTGCAGGATTCGACCGACGAATTTCCTGTATACGGATCGAACGAAGTGACCCTGAAAGTGGCTTCGCGTGTCATTGGCAATCGCAGTCGGCGAAGCATGAAATACAAGTAATTGACACTATCGTGATTGCTTCATTGTGTGCCTCTTCCATTTCCTCTCATTTTACGGTTTCTGCGTACGATACAGAGCTTGAAATGGATCGCGGAAAGTTCGAAGCGCCGCAAAGCAAACAGTTGTATGATGACTTTTTCGTTTGAAAATTCAAAGATAAAAATGTTGCTAAAAGCCTGTAAAATTTAAAATTAAAAAATGTTGTAAACGCGTGCGCGGCGAGAGAAAACAAAAAAATTATCGCTTGTACTCTCGAGCAAAGCTCCGCCGCGACGGAATCGCGCAAATCAGAGCCGCTCGCATCACGGCAGATCGGTAGATCGGAGCGCTAATGACGGAGCTCGGTCGTAGCAATGACAAATTAGCGAACGCGTCGACGGTGTGCCAGTGATGGTTATAACCGCGTCACATCCTCATATTATCATCGGCGGCGCTGCGCGCGTCCTGTCCGCGTCGGCGGCGTTTTCTCGCTCGTTTGAATGCCTTCCCCTCAGCGTCGTGCGAGCGCACGCCGTTGGCTCGAAATTCTCCCGCTGGATTTTGCAAATCTGCGCGGTAATTCTGCCGGTCGGAAGCCGCCGACTGACGATGCGTATTGCGTCCACTGCTGCAGCGCGTGCGTGTGCTCTGGCCCTGAAACGCGCGACAATTCCCCGAGAGCTAGAGTCGAGCGGTGCGCAGTAACGCTGCTCGGTAATCGCGTTGACCTTATTAATTCCGACGCAATTGTACGCGCGGCTCTCGCTCTATGCGCGATCGCAATCGGGCGAGACAAACGATTTGCACCGCTAAAGAGCACCGCATGCTTTAGGTATACACGCGGACAATACTTTAATAAGTATGCATGAGACTATCGATATTATTTAATCCTCAAGCGTCCACCGTGATTACGATGATGACTATCATTAATCTCACTTATGCGAAGATTTATCAATACCCTAGCGGCGATTTGACGTTCTATCACACTCGATCTTATCGACTGTATACATTATCGCTCAATGATGTTCCACCGCGATACAAAAAAGCATGTCTTGTCCAGCTTATCTCGTCGCAAATCAGAAAATGTTAAGGCCGTGGATTATAAATTAATCTTGAGCATTTTATGGGCGCGGTTATAAATTTTGTAATCAAAATTTTATGAGTACACTAAAACTGATCTCTCTATGCATCAAACAATGATGTCGAGATGAGCGCGGATCTAGAACGCGATCTACATTTTCTTGAAACTTTCCAGGAAAAATATTTGCCCTCGCCTTATTCGACAAATAGAAGCTAACTGCTTTACTTCGCTTTCGGCGTTAAGCCGCGTTTAGTTTGTTATACACGCATATAAATAATGGCAAAAGTTTGTAACCTTCGCTCGTGGCGAATGCGTTACACTAACGATTTCTCGTGACATCCAGCCAGACTATACGAACTCGCTGCAAATCGCTGTCAACGTACACTTACGGAACGTTATTTTTTTCTATACTAAAGTGCACAGTCAGTCCTCCGATGTCGATGACTGGCGCGACGGAAGAACCATGACCTTTCGCTACGACTTATCACTATAATTGATTCGAAATTCCCGAGATTAACCAACTGTAATCCATATGCAGCTCGGCCGAATAAATTTTCGTGCGAGACATCGAATTTCTCTGAATTTACCAATGCATCGAAATAAATAAATTATTTAACAGGATAAATCTCGCGATAATCGCACCACGCGGCGCTCGTAGGTGCGTGAAGGAGACCATTTGCTTCCGTTTCAGTATGAGAAACAAAAATTTTGAAAGTCCTCGGACGGGTTTTTCGAGAAACCGAGCAGATAATAAACGGCGTGCATTATAGCGTATAAAAATGTAGGAAAAACGTATCGAAGCAGCTTCTGTGACGCAAGCGAAGCACACGTCGCTGAGTCACGTGCTCGTATCCGAGAGCCTCGAGCTCCACTACTAATATACGCACATCATAGCCATATACGCGATGAAAAAACAAAGAGAGCGATGTTACGACAAGAGAGTGGTGGCCATATGCGCGGTCGCTGACACCGAGGCGGCGCGTGTGCGCGATCTCGATATAAGCTGCTCTCAGCATCGAGCCGATTCGCGACGCCGCCGACGATCTGGCCGATCCATTAAGATCAAGGACGACCTCAAACTAGCGAGTCGAGTGTATAATATACATGTACATACCCGCATCGGCCAGTATGGCTATAGGTATATAGGCGCGCACGTATAGCAGAGAGCGAGTCGTTTTAACGAGAGTCCGCGGAAAGGGAATATACAAGATCGGGACAGGCTCGGCGGCGCGGCGTAGCGAGCGACGCAGAAAGAAGGCCCAGCCTGCTATATTTAGAAACTCGCCGGATCCCATGCTGTGCAGCCGCGATACTTTCCCTTCACTTGAGATTCGCCACGGCCAATTACGGATAGAGCTCGGCGATCGTCGCACGAAATCGCGCCTAAATCGATTTTTATTGCTGGAAGGGTCATGTGAACAGCGTTCGGCTGTCACGCGCAACGAGTGCACGCTTTATGGGCTTCATTCGACAGCGTTACACTTGGCCAATTGACGCTAACGCGCGATCAATTTTCATTCAGAATTCATAATGCGCATTTAACGGAGTTTCGTAATGCTCCGGGTTGGAACGATCAATTTGCCGATTCGAATGTGTTTTACGTTCAAACGACGCCTCGGATTAATTGAAATCTAAGTATATAGTTCTGTCGCCTACTCCGCTCGCGGTCTCGTCGCACAAAAAACTACCTACCGCTAATGAACGAAGCATAACGCTGGCATTGTTGTGCGTCCCGAACGCATCTCGTTTTGTAACGCGATTCTGACGTAAGGCAAGCTCAACGTTAAGTTATGTTGACTTTGTGCCGTTATTAGCGTTTTTCCGATAACCTCGCAAGTTTTTTTTCGCAAAAATAAAAACGTTCTGAATCATCGCCAGACTGTTAACTTATCCGCCTGCGTTGCAGCCGACGACGGGCTACGATATACGAGAGGCGATATGGAAATTATGCGAGTGATTTTTTTTTAATCTACGCGTCGGCGCACAATACAGCCAGGATAAAGGCGCTCGGGTTTCCCTTTGCTCCGACGACGCACAAAGGATATAAACCGTGTTAGGAAGTTTGCATTTCGATAAGATAGGGCAGGCCGCTAAAATTTAGCGTACATATTTGCATTCCTTTTTTATGCGCTGCAGTCGGGGCGCGCACGTTACGAGCTCGCCTAAATAATGTTTAACCCATACATGCACCAACTGTACAAATAACGAAGCTATACGCGATTACTCAGTTTTTTGCCGCTCTTGAATTGCGCAGTCGCTTCTGCGCGATCGTCAGAAGCGTTAAGTCAAACTTGCCGCATAATGGCAAAGTGCGTTACGAATGTACAAGAATAAATAGTCGATCTTACAATGCCACGGCGCTGTGACATTGGAACCGATCCTCAACGAGTTTGAGATTTTCGAAAAGTGAACGATCGACCTGGATATAGACCGGATCTTATCGCGGCTTTATCTCGCGAGTTCTCTCGAGGTTTGATTAATTTTTGCGAGTTAATCGCGCTGAATCGCAGAAAAGGCTTTCTGCCCGTTCTGTATATACATACGCATCAGAGAGTCGCTTCATTAATAGCGCGAGGGGGGCAGCATCGCCACAGGTAACATAAAACGAGCGGCGCCTCGGTCATTAGCGAATGAAAGCCGCTCTCTCGGTCGGAAGCGAACATCGAGATAATTGCAATTAGTGTAATTCGCATTCCCAATCAAGGGGAGAGAACACGCACGGCAAGAGAGAGAGAGAGAGAGAGAGAGAGAGAGAGAGGAGGAGGAGGAGCAAAGCAGCAAAAAGCCGCGGAGATCGGAGGAGATCGCATTCCTAACCGAGTTCAGCGCGATCGCTACCTATGGTACCTATGGTGCATACGCGCAGGCACGGCGGGGAAAGGATTAAATTGCCCTGGTCCGAGAAGCTGCGCGATGGATCCGCCATGAGAGTGCAAGAAACGGGGGAGGGCAAAAACCGGCTCTCGGAAGAGGAAAACGAAACGAGACGCCGCATAACCGGTATGTGTGTGTGTGCGTATGTGTGACGAGGCTCTCTCTCTCCGGCCCTCAGGCCAGTCTCCGGGAGAGCCAAGGACGTTCATTATCAGCTAGTAAAAGCGCTACACGTGTGCACTGCAGTTCTCTCTCTCTCTCTCTCTCTCTCTCTCTCTCTCCCTTCTTTCCTCGGCGGAGAGGCGCAGACGAGCGACTCGTGTGGCCTCGGGGACGGCTGCTGCAGCAGCGCAGCCTCGGCCATGTGCGCGGCACGTTGCAAGGCGGGCAGAGGAGAGAGAGAGAGAGAGAGGAGGAAAAGTTGACGGAGACGGCCTTCGTCGGCCTCGGAATTGCGTGCAATGTAAGCCACCGCAGAGGGACTGCATGCATGTATGCATTATGGGTCTGTATCAGTGCAGCGCATGTTAACCTATGACGCCTCAGCAGCGGGATACGCGTCGGAATCGTTGCATCAGCGCTGCTGCCGCTTCTGCACCGGAAATTACACGACGCGCGGCGCACCTAAGTATGGCTTTAATTCAACGCTGCAGCGCCGCGCGCGAATTTTCCTCCCCAGGAAGGCGCCTACTTCCAAGTCCGCGTCGCGTTATCGAATAGCCGGCGATTAGAAGCTCGTTAATTGCCGTGTTGTTAAGAAAAATAAAAAAACAGAAAAACTGGTCGTCCGCACAATGGGCTACGCTTCGCCGAAGAGAGCCAATTTTGCGGAAAAAGCTGGCTTCGAAAATACGGGGAAAAAACGTTCTTTTGCCTTAGCGCAAATTTATCACGCGAAAATGCCGCGACTCAGTTTCGTGTATACGACGGAATGCCCGATCGAATTTTTTCAACGATCGGTACGTCTCAATTTTCCTCGTTCCTCGTTACTTACGCAACCGTCAGCCTTAATGAGGTTCAATAATCCTTAAACGTGCGGCGGCAAGCTCTTCCTGCGCCCCGGCGCGGCAATGCGGCAATGCGGAATGCACGCGCGAGTGTAATGCACAGAGAGGCTAGCCGACGCAAAAACGGAGACGCAATTGCCTTTGACCTCCGCCGTTTTGATTTTGGACCTTGCAGCAGTTTCCTCTCGCGAATGCGCAGCACTTACGTTATGTATAGCCGCGGCGAGACGGCAAGAAGAGAAAGGATGGACTGCGAATGTTACGTCGCGTTGTAAGCGCTCGCGTCAAGAAACCTTGCTGTGCTACATCCATCAACGAGAGCCATCATCGATCACAATTGCCGGGGAAAATCTATAGCGCCGATCGAGTGCGGAGAAGCGGTACTCCTTTTTTCCACGGCGCGACTTTTATTGACTCCTTGCGCTGCATAATCATACGTGTGCGCACATACAAAGTAAGGCGATACAGGCCACAATTAGAATCTTTTCTCCTCTCTCGCGCGCGCACATGCACGATGCATGATCACAGCTGATCGACCGATGGATTTTTCATAAATTAAGCCGGCAGGCAATTAAAAAAATTAAACGGCCGTTTATGAATGAGCCGTGAATTACAGCGAGTATATCGTCGAAGATGAATGCAAGGATAAATTTACATGGGTAATGAGCGTTTCGTTGGCGCAAAATAACTAACGCCTTATTCCTGCAATTCGATCGGAGAGCGAATAATAATTATTTATCTGAAAGTTCGTGCGCCCGGCGTCTGTTAACGCAAGTGCAGCGCAGGTGCGTGAGATAAGTGCATTTCCTCGTGGGTCAACAGAATAATCGACGCGACTCATCCCAGCGCGAGAGATCGAGTAAATACCGGCGATGTTGCGGTGAAAAGGATATCGCTGCTGCAGGCAGCTCCAGTCGATGCACGTGCGTTTATACAGAGAAAGAGAGAGAGAGAGAGAGAGAGAGAGAGAGACCGAGGAGTAGACATATGCACATATACGTATACTGGCAGCGCACGACGGAGAGTCGCGTGTGCGGCCGCAGAGAGAGAGAGAGAGAGAGAGAGAGAGAGAGAGAAGCCCCGCGCGTGACTTTCTATAGTCTGTTCGCAGGGCTTATAGAGGCGCGCGGCAGACATGTCAATGTACGATTTGAGGCGGCCTCGCCCCTTTGTGTGCCGTTATACACTACTACACACGTATTGCATATACTCCGCCTCTAAACGAATCAATTAATTCGCACGTTGTTGCTACGTCGCCTCGTGAAAGCCAATCGAGTCGCTCGCGTCTCTCTTCCTCTCTATATCTATATGGATCCGTGACAATTTCGATCAATTACTTATAGGAAAGATTTCCGACGCGCCGCTACTTATAATCGATTTCATCAAATCGTCGCCTTGCCAATTTGAACATATAATACGTCGCTTCGAATTAGCGAGCGCTCTTTGTTTCGTATGTATACTCGTCAACGCACTCGTGCCGCGCTTGGCTCGTGAGATCCTCGGCTGTGTCCACAATTGGCCACAATTGGCACACTGCCAACCTATTCGCTGTGAGCATAGACTGTGGCGCCCTCGAAATGGTTTCTTTTCCACGTTAAATCTTATGGGCAAAAAATAGTTCGAGCGGCCGCCGTGGGTGTGATTGGTTTCTCTCTCCATAAGACCGCGTGTAAAATTGACATCAGCGCCAGCCCTCCCCTCCAAAGAGGTGCACGCAGTGAACTTTGGCAATACTGTCTAAAGCGCCACCGTCTACGAATACGCTAACGAATTCAGACAATTGTGGACACAGCCTGCAAGACATGCATAACTTTCCTCTCGTGCGCGCGCTTACGTAATCGCGAAATCGACCCCTCGTTGGTGCTCAAATTATCTAATGAGACGCTTATCGCTTGGGTTTCGCGACGTCCGGCCGATAGCGAGGTCATGTAATAAGAGCATAAACAAATTTCGACCCTCATCATCTGTAGGGCATGGCGACGCTGGATTCCGCCATTCGAACGAAGCATAAATCGCGTAGACGACGTTTACGGCTTCTTGTTCGAGCGAAAGGACGATCGATAAATTGACAAAAGCGCGCGCGCGCGCTGCATTCGCGAGAAAAAAGTAGCGACTCGATTAAATCAGGAGCGCTGAATTAAGGAGGGACGCGCAGCTGGTAGTGCGACTCGTTGATTCGTTCGCGTGTGTGGCAAAAGCGGAGAAAGAGAGAGAGAGAGAGCGAGCGACGACGCAGAAACGCATGCGAAGCGAAATGAATGGACGCGAGAGGGAGAGAGACGAGGAGCGCGCGAGGAAAAAAGGGGGAGAAAGGAAGAGAGCGCCAGCGCGCATCAAGGTGCGGAAATTTCCACTGAGCGTTGCGAACTTTTTGCACTCTGTCTTCTACAGGCCGTGCTTACCGTATACACAAGTATCGTATTGCGCTCGAAAGTTTCTCTCGGTCTTCTATACTTACGACCGATCGCTGTTTGTGCTTATGCGCCACGAAAATCGCTTCTCTGCGTTATAGCATAAATTTATATACAGTTCGCAGGATCTCCTGGCGATCGGCTTGTGAAAGAATCTCGCGTATCCCGCACGTGCGATCGGCCGACTTTCTCTACGAGTTCGCTCTTCGCGCTCGCATATGCTTTGTAAGGCAGTTCCGAATATTGCGCTCGACAACGAACACACAACAGCCCGTGTGTTGACAATTGGCGTCCTTGCGTCACACGCGCGCGATGCGTCATCTCTTTGCGGTTTTTACACCGACAGTTAAAGGCGTGCCTCAGAATGTATAGCGAAACAGCAAATTGATTCGCTCAAAGTTTTCCGTTGCCTCGATACAGCTGCTATTAATACGCCAGAATCTGACACCGCGTGCATCAGGATAACGTTTGTTGTGTTATATATTTTGAAATTCGAGCCTCATGCGTGTGCGTTAAAACACCTCCTGCGTCTCGGTTGCGCGCGGCGAATTCTTCTGTCCGAATGGCCATAACCGTCGCATTGCGCGAGCCGCTTTTTATCGAGAGCGATTTTTTATGCGTGACATTTTTTCCCAAACAACGAGTATCTTCGACGTGCGCTCGAAACGCGATGTGTCAAATTTGTTGTGCTTTGGACATCGGACGTGAGGCGACATTTTTCAAGCTGCGAACGCGGCATTTTTACGCTTTTGCAACGTCGGGTTATTTTCCCTGCACACCTCTTCGTAAATACAGAGAATAATCGTTTGAAAAAATATTGCACAGCTCGCATTCACCGGGAAAAAAACGGCGCCTGCGGAAATTCGTAATTATGCTTGCCTGACATTGTCAAGTGATTCTGCCAATCTTTCAATTTCTCACACAGGAAATCGCACACTTGTGACGCTCATCGATGTTGGATTGTAAACGCGGCACTCAAAATATTATTCTCGCAAAAACGAACGACGAACGCTTTTCATACACCGTACATACAGTGTATTTACGCTGCATTAAAATTAAAAATAGCCTCTTCATTGAATCTGGCGACCGCGTAAATCGTTAAATTGTTCATCGCCGAGCTAAGGTTTTAGAAAACGAATCACCGCGGCAAACGGACGACCTTTGATTTTTTAAAGAGCCTTCATACGAGAATCATCAACAGCCAATACTCGAGGGGCGACGAATTCGAGGAAAAATCCGGCGCCACGGGCATGAATGTATACAGTGTACACAATGAGCGAGGTATAGCGAACGTTCACGAGACACGCAAAAAGGGGAGACCGCGAGCCGGCAAAAAAGAAGCCTGAAATCCCGAGAGAAAAAACGTACGCGGGAGTTTCACCGAAGACTATATAGCGCTGCTCTCATTCCTCTCACGGCATTATGATACAGAGCTCGCGCAAGGATAATCGCGCGCAGACAATACCGTCTCGGCAGCGATCTTTAATCCGAGCCACAAGCAACTAAAACAGACGCGAAAGTATAACGTCGGGGCTGAAATCCACTTAGGGCATTTGAAGAACATAGTGCGCGCACGCATCGCTCTTCGCCGCAGGTATACACTACACACACGCGCGCGCTTATCGGTGTGTGTACAGTACAACAGAGTGCGGAGAAGCCGCGGCGCTGACCCGCATAGCGTCCGTTGACGCGGTTTTCAATCGGAAGAGCCCCTCTCTCCATCTTTAGCGCAACGACGCACAGGGAAAAAAGACTCGACCGAATTTTAATTTTCAAAAGCGGACGAGTGCGACGTCGGTGCATTGTACGCGGCGGATAATAAATGCAGCTGAGCCGAACGTGACCAGACCTCTGCGGCATATAAGCCTTATCAGAAAACGTGTACGTGTACGATCTCTTCCCTCCGTACACACACCGCTGGAGCAGCTTTCGAGTGCCTTTTTACACGTGTTACTTATCTGCGGAGATTACTCGCATTCCTCGCGCGCCGAATGTGGCGGAGACCGATCGATACCGATCGACTTAAAAAAGAGGTTCGTGAACTCGACATGCAAGTGCTTATAAATATTTCGAAACGGCTTTCCGGCTTTGAGACTTAACGAAAGTATAATCCGCCGGTGCACGCCATATCAGTACACCAAATCACGACCCTTATCTGCGCCTCCGGCGATACACGAGCACACGCGAGCAATAATATCAGAGGAATGAAGTCGTGCGTAAACTTTCAGTGTCACGATAACACACGTGGTGTCGCTTTACGTCCTTTGAGGCGCAAGCGCGTATACGTTACAAAAATGCTGGCTTGAATTTTGAAATCCGACCAAGTTCGCCGCTCTCTCGGAACGTTACGAGCGTTGTGGGTATGTACCCGCCGCATGTTTTGGGCGCACTTACAGTAGAAGCTTAATTCTAAAAAATTCTAAGGCGAGCTCCCGGCGCTCGAGTGCAAAGAGCCGAATAGGAACCATAGCAACGCGCGCTGAAAAACAAGAAAAGCGGCCGCTGCTGCGAGAAGGCAAGCACTTGTACCCTACTGCAGACTACTTAGTTTATTAGGAGAGAAAGAGCAGCACAAAGACTCACCTTAAAGTTGCCCCCGTGCACGGGAAGGGTGTCCTCGCTCCTCCGCGACATCCTGGCGTCCGAAAGTCAAGGGATCAAGTAGCACTGGCGAAAGGAGACTGGAGAGGTCGATGAAGATCGTCGTCCTGAAGCTGCGAGTGCGAGTGACTTATATCGCTTGCCGATCCGACGATAGCGGCAGGGCAACACACACAGTCGGCTCTTCCTCAACGGCTCGGCTCGACTCGGCAGTCGTCGGTTGTCCCGCTCTATTATCTCTTTTCTCCGTCTCTCTCCCCGCGCGGCTATCGCTATCCCTCTCGCGCCGCGAGACAGGCCGTACTGCGCACCCACACGCGCGAGTCCTCCGTCCGTGCGATTGCTCGGCCTCCCCCTGGGTTTTTTCCTTTTCGAGTGCGAGAGAGAGAGAGAGAGAGAGAGAGAGAGAGAGAGAGAGAGAGAGAGCGAGTGCGTGCTGCTGGCGCACCGCCGCTAATCGATATATGTGCGTGTGTAGCACGGGTGGCGGATAAGTATTGGCCGAGCACGTGCGCGCCGCCGACGAAGTCAGAAAGGAGGAAAGAGAGAACGACGGATTTCGGTGAATGCGCTTCTCGACGTTGACGAGTGCGTTGGCTCGGGAGAGAGTGCAGATGAACAAACGGGACGCAATCGCAATTCGAGAGCGAGAGTCGATCGCGCGCTAGCAGCTCCCGACGAAGAATGAAAACCGCGAGCGCGCAACGTGCGGGTCGCGAGAGGAAGCGCAGCGCCGCCGCTGTGAAAAGAGCCGGCGACCCCACCAGACCAGAGCTGCGAGTCGCCCCCCGCCACCACCGTCGACCGAGCGCCCCTACTCCCGCTCGCTCGGCTGCACCATGTGTGTCGTGTGTGCGCGCAGGCTGGACTGCACGATACTTATTCCATGGCTCTGCCCCCACTGCCCGGCCGCCGCGACGCCGGCGTCGAGGAACCGCCGCACCACACCACATTAATTTCCAAACATCACTGCTTTTCGCTATAGGTACCCCACTGACTACAGGAGAGCTCCTTCCCCGCTTTCAGCGCCCGTCCTCTCCTCCACTCGCGAGGCCCTTCCTTTCCCCTACTTTTCTCGCGCCACCGCCGCGTGCCCCATTCTTTGGACTTCGCGTGAAAGCCCACACCGGTACCGGTTCCCTCGCTGCGCATTATCATTTATCCTAATAAGCTCGTTCAGCTCTGCCATATCTAATCCTCAAACTCGCTCTCGTCGCTCTGGGTTTTCAACAGTTTTTAAGAATTCAGCGCGATGTATCGGATATCCTCCTATTCGATTTCGTTGCGCAACAAAGCGAACGAAATTATTAACGCACATGGCTATGAATATTAACGACGCCGGATCGATCTTTTTCTATGCCGATTCTCGCTCCGAGCAATGAGCGCTCTGGGTAAAATTGCACGGCTGCATAATGCGCCGTCCGGTCGTCATATAAATAAACGTCATCGCGCTTCAAGCTGCAGGAAAAAAACGTCGCTGCTCTTATCCTGCAGTCGTTTCAGGACACCCGGTATATTATACATCGAGCTGAGCGCGAGAGTGGAATTAAACCAAGGGAGAAACGAGGAAGAGAGGGGCCTTGAACAGGGCCCACCACCAACAGCACTTTTCAGCATTACTTTGTGTACGAGCGCGACATTCCTCTTTCTCTTTTTCTCCGTCGTCGGCCGTCGCCAGGCCAGCACACACATGCTCGTTCTTATACCCGCAGACGCGCGCTGGAACTCATATACCCACAGTACGGCTCGGAGGCGGACGCAACACACGCGCATCACGTGTTATAAGTCCTATGGCCACTCTTTTCCGTTTTCAGCCCATACATAACGATATATTATGCGGTCAGCTAATCTTCAGCGACCGCGGCCCAGCAGCCCTGCTCCTGCGATGCGTGCCTCCGTACAACATCATCGGAGTGTACCCGCAACTTTCTCGCGTTCCTGAATACGTCAGTATAGCCGGTATAATAATAATGGGAATAGGTCTACCGCCCGGAATCCCCGCATCGAGGCGCTTTCGTTATACGTATATATATATATATATATATATATATATATATATATCTTACACACTCTCTTCTCCCGACTACTACCTACACGACGCGGAGGCTTATTAGTTGTTTATTTGCTTCAGCTTCTCCTTCAATTTCTCCCCCTCGTGCGAGCGCACGCGTGCTTATTGGTCGGAGCTAAAACCGCGCGAATCTGATGCGCCCTATATCTCGAAGCGTTCGTACAAAAATACACACCTATAGGTATCCGACTCTATACGCGCATCTGATCTCCTGCGGAGAAAGAGAGAGGGATCGCGCGCGCTCGCGCGCAGGAACGAACGGGCTACTGGGCGGAATCAGGCAATTTGACGCCTTGCCTGCGCTGACCTTGAAGGACCAACAGACTAATACTGCGTATAAACCACATCAGGGGTTCGCTCGCGTCTCTCGTGTCGGCTTTCGTCCGTAGCGCGATTAGCTCAAACTTTTTCCAACTTTAGATTTTCTCGCGTCCACGAGCGAAAGTCAAATTTTCCGATGACGTCAGCGCGTTGCAAAATGCATCCGATGTTCTTTTACGATTGCGACGCAGCTTATCTCTCGATCTCTATATCAATGTTGTCAAAATATTGACATGAATATTTATATTTTCAAAATTTGATATGTTCAGCCTCAAATTCGTCGGTGAGTCACATTATAACGTGGACGTCATCGGTATTTTGAGTAGATCTGATTGAAAGAAGATTAAACGCGTGATCAGTTAATCAGCTAACCTTAAACTTACAGCAAACACACATGCACGTGTATTGCACATATGTACGCAACGTTAGTACGTGATAAACCACTTTAAATCAGACGCGAATCAAAGTACGCGACGATAAGATTATAGTCATCCCGTCATTTAAAAAAATGAATTTATGATGACGTGCGGAACGAAAACACTTATTGCGAGGTTCGACATAGTAATAAGAACAATAATAAAGACATAATACACGCGCGTGTCCTCTGCTCTTCGAAAGATAAGTAAAGCGTCCACAGATTTTGCTTACGAACTGTTATAAACAGTTCAGCGAAAGATTTAAAGCGTCGCCATCGGGTGGCTCACATTACGCTGAATCTTTGTAAGTCTATTGTTTCACAGCTTTCGAAACGCAAACATCCATTGCATTATTGGAATCGTACGTTTATTTAGAGACACGATTAGAGAGGGAGAGAGAGAGTGTCAACAAGGTTGATTCGTTTACAATGTGGGTGACACTGCATGTATTTTTGTGTCATGCTCTTGGTAATTCCTATGATGACGTATCGATCGTTATCATCACGAAGTGCGGAAATTGATCGGTATCGCAGTGAAAGGAAGTTTATACACTGACTTTTCTTCAAATACGAGAGTATTGCGCAAATAAATCGATGAGCTGGCAAGTGATGTATCGATTCGCGTGTACAGGTACGAAAAATCTCCGTTATTAATTGACAATGCTACGTAGGAAGCAGGATGAATGACGGTCCGCGTCCGCGTCCTCGGTTTATCCTGTATACATATACAATTACATGCGCCTATACTCACTGATATCGCCTACGCGCTAGCCCAGATTCATTGAACGGGTATAGTACGTGTTTGTCCGGAACCGTTGCAGCTTGACCCAGACATTTCGGCGCCGAAAGCTCCTAGCGACGACCTCGAGCTTGCCTCCGCGATGACGTCTTTCAGTATAATAAAACTCCAACGCAGCATCCCCGAAAAACTCTCTTCAGGCGCGACTGCGCTTATATAGTTGGATTGCGTTCGAAAACAAAACATCTTGAATACTGAATATAGCTAGCAGTATAGACTTGACATAAAATTTCGATACTTTTATTACACCAGGAATCAGACACAATCACTCGACTTTCATCCAAGTATCTCGCCTGGAATGTACGGTATCTTATAGCTGATGCTTATACAGCAAGATTGATATTGGTGAATTTGGTTTTTTTCCAATTTATAACATTATGTCGAACTGGTATGTTGAAATCGAACACTAGCAAAATCAATTTGGTAAAATTACATACACGGACGCAGTTTACCTACACAACAGAACCAAAACTTCAATAACAAACCATTTCGCCCAAACCATATTCTTTTATCATTATTAAGTATAATTAGAAAATTGAAGACTTTTAAAACTACATTTATATAAGCGCATATAAGTTTTAATTAATAGTTATCAGTTAACGGTGTGGTAGTGCGTTTGTGTGCTGTATAGAGAAAGCCAAATGAGTCATGAAATATTCTTACGAAAGATTATGCCCGAGCATGGATCTTTCCATACTTCCTGGTGTTCATACATTTGCGAAATGTCAAGATGGGAATACTTAATGGAATCATACATACGTAAAGACCTGTCAGGACCAATGACGATTGATGAAGGGAGGTAAATTTGAAAAGAAAAATGCGCTTTGTTACCATTTTGGAACGGAAATTTTTCATAACCCCGCGGCGGATTACGCAATGTTTGAAAAACAATTTTATTTATTCCAACGTGAAAGTATAAATTGCTACAAAACATGTTGTTTGTACTCGAGATGGTTTTTTGTTTTGCTTGGACGAGATAGAAGTAAGTACCTATAAAGCATTGAAAGTATATTTTTTGATATAATAGCATGGACGTACCAAATCAATCCTTGTATACAAATGTGTACTTGTCGCGCAAACTCGAACCCGCTGTTCTGCTCAACTGTCACATTTAATGCGCCGAAAAATTTGATTACAACAGCATGTGGGGGATCTGCAACGTAGCCGAGGGAGGTAAAAGGGAAAAAGGGTCTGGCGTTATTGTACTCGCTTGTATTATATCGAATCAAAGAAAAATTTCCATCGTAAGGTGGCCAGCTGCAGTCGCTCGCTTGCGCGCGTAGCGAGAATTTGCATAAGGAGCACAAAGCTATACTGTAGCTACATAAACTCGGATACATATAAATATATATATATATATATATATATATATATGTGTACCGAGTTTATATAGCTACAGTATAAAGCCATGCATAGGCATCCACATTGCACTGCAGCCGTCCAGCCGTCCGTATATTATAATATATAGGTATATACAGGGCTCGAGCTTCGGCTGTTATGTAAGCGCCGCAAGAGAGCAAGGAACGAAGAGCGCGAGAATGGCCTCGCGCTCGCCAGGTCTCCGCGGCATAAGTTATAGGTATACAGCGGGACGCAGTTTGGCTTTTTAGCTGCATGCTGAATTGTATACAAGTATATATACATACGCGGACAGCGCAAGTGGCGAGCGACCGATGGAAATTTCCATTGCAGCGCGCGGCGTGTGTAGGCATGCCGCGATACATGCCACGCGTACAGTCGAGCGAAAAAGCACCGTTCGCTCGCTGCTCTGTTCGATCCGACATCCTATTCTCCACTCCATCTATTCTGCTCCGACGCCTGAAATCCTCGCGCTGCTTCAATTTGCAACCGGTTCATTTCATTTGCCTTGAACCGACGAATGTGGATCAACTGAAAATTGAAGGAATATATGTATATATAAGACTGTATACAAATGCATTTATTCGGGGATGAAACTTTTCTCCTTGGCTCGCATCTTATTCTATTATTATAAAGTCGCATACGTATAACGACAAACCAAAAAGTTATTTCAAGCCGTCATCGATAATACGTAAACGATTATCATGCCAAGCAAAATAAAAATATACATAAATAGCATTTGCAAATGAAAAAATTACTTTTCACGCGCGCAAATCGCAATAACAATGGTCGAATGGTGCTGAAGATACTTATATTTTATTTTTACGACTTTGAATATGAAATACTCTAAACAATTTTTAAAAAAGGATTGAAATCTCTAAACAAAAATTAACTCTTAAAAAAGTAAAAGTTTAGGCGAGTTTGATATATTCCGCAACAAAATTACAGATAGAAAAGAACTGAGATCAATCAAACAAAGTCAAGTTTATTATATTTAATCGTAATGAAGCAAAGAACAACTTTCAAGATAATTACTACGCAACTTGCCATGCCCGGTTCATTGTACTTATAGTGTTTGTATGACGTTCTAATATATATATATATATAAAAAGAAAATTTAGTTGTTCACCAATAAACCAAATGAAACGGGCATTAGGCATAGGAGATTAGGCATATACCAATGTTTCGCATCGATGTAATATAATGTCTGCAACTCGTGCCGGAACCAAAAATACCCATAGCGAATATTATAATATAGGTATAGGCTTTAAATTTTAAGTTTTCAAAAAGTTTCCAAGTGAATAACTATATTAGTCAAAACCTACTCATGTATAAAACAAATACGTATCAAAATACCAAAGCGATAATAGTAAAAGGCCATTATTTGCCCCTTGTACCGCATACATCGTGCGTTTTTCTAATAAGGGCATGAATAGGCCCGTTTTCGCTCAAAGAAAGCGGATCGATGAGTGATTGGGCATTTCAAACCGTTGACTACAGGAATAAAATAGACAAATATTTTAAACATTTAAAATCAGTTAAAAAATTATGTATGAATTTGGAAAGTCTTTTTCCATGCATGTAAGATGAATGGAAAATCGAGTTTTTCTTAGCAGCGGAAAAAAGCTACTCCCAAGGTAGTAGTTTTTTCCTCACTCTGCAGCCTATCCGATGGATGTGTGTGTGTGTGTGTGTGTTTATATAAGTATGTTCAAAATTTTCAAAATTTTCGAAACTTTTAAAATTTTCAATATACTATTGTTTTACTTTAAAAAGTCCTCGAATTTCCCAAGTTATAATAATATAATAAGTGCTGACTGCTGACATCTTGTGACGTCGAGTACAGCTATTTTCTTGCGTTATTTTTTTGTTTTTCTGAAAATTTTTTTTACTTTATTAGTTTATTTTTATAACTTTACCAACGTCCAACACTGTAAATTACGTTATCGATCGCAGCATATAGATGGCAGAACTGTCTACACAGCGTGGTCGACTCACAATCGCACGACTGTCTTTGCATGGTCGACTGACGTGCAGTGTTTGGACTTTAGAGTTCAACAATGGTCGAACGAATATTTTTTTCATCCGCATAAGATGCCTTAGCTATACCAAATCTCAGATTATACTTGAGAAATAAAAATATGAACATTTTTCTGCCATTCAAGTATGGTTGCTTTTACGTTTTGCGACGCCAATTAAACTAATTTCTCTTTCAAGAGGTAAATATATTGGATTTCACGAGTGAAATTTTTAAATAAAAATAAAAATAATGCGCTGTAATATTTTACGAAAGCTGATACTTATGTATATTTTTTGCGTGTTTGTGCACTTTTTAATGTAGCGTCCTGATCTGCAATCAAGACAAGACCATTTCAATCATGTTTAAACTACTGATGGAAAACTGCATTGGAAGGCACGGGCAAGAATACGAGTGTTTTATTTGTCACTGCACACTTCCGTTTGATAATTTTCAAGTTATTGAAGAGCATATACAAAAGAAACATCATAGGGCTGTTGCCGATATCCGCGCATGGGATAAGATACCTCAGAGTAAGGAAGTGAAAAAACTTGGTTTACTCTCAGAAGAAGAATACGAAGAGCTCGTTAAAAATAAAATAATCTTTAAGATTAAACACTATTATTGCTATTACTGCAAATGCTCGCTTTCTAGACCAGATGAGCATATAGGAGGTAAAGCTCACATGAGGCGTTATGATTTTCAAAATACACATATTAATGGTGGATCATGGGATAAAGCTCCAAAAGTAGAAAACAAAAAAGTATCAAAACCAAAAGGGAAGGAGAATTTTTTCAGGGGAACTATTTCTCTAAAGCAGCATCATATAAAATTAATAGAATCCACAAATACTTTTATTTGTGAAATTTGTGAGTGTTCTCTTCCAGACCAGAGCAATGTTTTCTGTCATATTGAAGAATATGTTCACAAATATAAGCTTGCACAGCAAGAAGTTAATCCTGTTATCCAGTTACATAAAATCAATTGTGATATACATTGTAAAAAATGTGATATATTGTTGAATAACAATGAAACCT
Organism: Nasonia oneida; assembly: GCA_037356405.1. Taxonomy (NCBI): domain Eukaryota; kingdom Metazoa; phylum Arthropoda; class Insecta; order Hymenoptera; family Pteromalidae; genus Nasonia; species Nasonia oneida. Next base: position 55,988 of record JAZHPH010000132.1, on the reverse strand, counting down.
TGTTGCAGTGTCACTGTTTATTCCATTTATACAAAGAACAACCAAACATCAAACTGGACATAGTCAAGTTTCAATTTGATAAGAATCACCAAGTAGATATCAGTTGTTTACTATGCAATGTCACAGCGCATAGTGATAAAGAAATGGCAGTACATTTGGATGAGAAAAGTCATCATGACAGTTTAAACCTTTGGAATCGTTCCATACGCAGAAATTCTAGGAAAGTACTCCCCGATGCAAGTGACAAGATCAGAATGAATTCAAAAGAATTGGATAATTATATTTTTAATCCTGCTGAGGATTTAGAAATCTGCATGAAAGATAAAAACAATGAAAACTTGATAAATTTAGAAGAATATGACAAATTCTACAAGTGTTTTTTATGTAGAAAATCATTTGACAGTATAACCACGTTATTCCAGCACCGCGGCGAATCCTTTATCCATAATCATAAATTGGAAAATTTTTTTATGATTTATAATTCATCGAATGCAGTTGATATACAAGATCTATTGGTAACAAATAATACAAGTAGATCTGATTCTTTACGTGCAACTAAACCCTTGAACAATGCCAGCTCTAGAAATTTAACAAATACTGTTCAAGCCAAGCCTAGTTCAAAACAAGTTGATAAAACTGTTGACAAAGTAGTGAAAAAAAAAGAGAAAAAAGATAGAAAACCCAGAGAAAGAAAAAATCCACTTGCATACAATCAGGATATATTGGACATTGGTGATACATATATTTCAATGTGCCTTGAATCTGGAAGTGAAAATATTTATAATGTCGATAAGGATGCAATTCACCAGATGGAATTTGGAACTTGCTTGACAGTAAGCATGAAACCCTCTATTGTCTGTGAGCCCTTTAAGCATGAAAGAATGTGTATTCCTTGTGGATATAAAATCTTGCCAAGTTTTTATTATCTGTGTGAACACTTGCAACACGAAACCCACATTCAGAATCTGGATGAAATGGTAGCAAGTAACAAAGATTTTGACGGTTACGAAGATCAATTCAGTGATCTTGATCTTGCTAAGTCATACATGCTAGAAGAATCAGATGAAGAAGTAAAATGTTTTGCGTGTGAAAAATTGATACCCAATTCGGATAATGAAATTAAAAATCACATCTGTTTGCCTGCTCACATTCTCAAGATGCAGCTTTGCAAGAAAGATGCTGATATCATTAATGAAAACATGTCGATATTTTTAAAAAACTTGTGGTACTATATAGACAGATTCAGCTGCAAATTATGTAATGTGCGGTTTGATCGAGAAATAAGATTTGTAAAACATTTACAAGATGAACAGCATTGTTCAAGTATTTTAAAACTTAAAGAGAAAGAGAATAATAAAATTAATATTTGTTTTGGTTGCTGTTCTTGCTGGTTTGGTGAATCAAATTACATGCAACATTATACAGAACCTCTTCACATTCAAGCTTTTAAACGATTTGATAAACTATTACCTCAAATACCAAAAAAGGCAATCACATATTTGATGAATTCTGATCTAATAGTACAAGACTTGATAAACGATTCAAATGAAATAGCATATAACCAACAATACAAAGAACAAAAACTATTAGAATCTGCTGAAGAAACAGTAAGATCTTTGTATCCTAATGTTAAAGCTTATACTTTTGGTTCAAGAACTTCGTATTTAGGTCTTGCCACCAGTGATGTGGATGTCTTCATAGACTGTGAAAATAAATATTCCGAGATAGGATCGAAAGAAGTAAGTCAGGGCTACATTCAAACTACCAAAAATCAATTTTGTAAAAAATATGCACATATCTGGAAGAAGGAGAAAATTTTATTAAATCCAAGGGTACCCATAATGAAAATGGAGCATAAAAAAACTAAGCTCAAGTGTGATATTTCTTTTCTAAGTGGTTTAGGAGTTGAAAAATCTAAATTGATCAGGTAAATTGGTATTTTTATCTTGTGTACATAATACCAAAGTTATTCAATAATTCACATGTTATTTTTTTATAGAAAGTATGTGATTGCATACAAACATTGTCGCAAGCTCATATTATATTTGAAACAATGGTTTTCTATGTGTGATTTGTACGGACCTCAAGCTGTTAATGCTTATGCTATTTCTTGGTATGCAATATTTTTTTTACAAATCAAAGGAATCCTTCCTAGCGTGAAAAAGCTGATTGAATGGAAAGATCAATCAAAAATAGTTGATGGTAAGATATTAATTAATTAAAACGGTAAAAATTTATAATATCCATTATTATTTAGTTTATTTATTGCAGGGTGGCAATGTGGTTTTCCAGACAAATTGACTGTGTCTGATACAAGTTATTCTTTCCAAGATATCCTACAAGGTTTTTTTTCATACTATGCAGAATTTGACTTTTGTACTGATGTGGTTTGTCCACTTTTGGGACAAGTTTTGAAGAAACGTACCTTTGTTACTTTTGATGACTTGCCAGATGGAATGGAAATTTACAAAAATCGTGTTCAAACAGAAGAAATGGAGTTTTTCAGATATGATTCTCCAATGTGCATCCAAGATCCAGTTGACCTGACTCAAAATATAACTAAAGCTGTTTCCAAATATCAATTGAGATATTTCAAGAGTTATTGCGCCCAGAGTTTTAAGATACTGTCTGAATAGAATATTATTATTTTATTTTATAAACATTTTTTTAAGTGGGTGTAACAATAATTCAAGTTCTTATATTTTTTAAAAAATATTTTTATTTCGTTTCTTTACCACATCGATTTTACAATGGTTTATTTTATTTGTTCAAGAAAAGAACAAAGTAGAATTTTTATTTTTTTTTAATTTTATATCTGTGTATGTAGGTACATTATCATACATGTTGATGATGATTATACCTAACAATCATTAATCAAAAAATTGTAATAACAGTTCATAAATGATGGAAAACATTTGTAAGATACTTGTAAATCAATATAAATTTTACACAATCATTGCTGATTTAAGAAAGTTATGAATTAGTTTAAATTGACATTGGGAATGCATCAGCTATATGTATATAGTAGGGTACTATCATACTATTTCTTTGTTCTTCAGTAATCTTATCTATTGATGAAGGAATCAGGCAGATAATTTGCGCATAAAATTAGTATACATATATGCCTCCGACCAGGTAAAAGAAGAAATTAACCCAATGAGGGACGAGATAAGGATGCGAGCTATACGCGCTAATCCTTAAGTACCAAAATTACGGATCTGTGATTTCGGGCCACTCCTCCAGGTACAAGAAGTGGTTCTGAACCAAAAGATGGTACCTACTAACAAGGTTGTTGCGCGTTCCCCGCGCCCCCGTTCCGCCCCTCATAGGGTTCATTGATTCTGTTACTCAATAAGGGGCGGGACGAGGATGCGGCTGACAGCGGCTGTCTGTGCACCGAGCTTTAGGTCCCGAAATTACGGGTAAACACGAGTTAATAATTTAAAAAATACAGCAATCAAGTCTACACGTGTATCCATTATCCAGTGTACGAGTACACCAGATACGCATGAAATTTACACGACTATTTACATTTGTACACTTTTAAAATAAATATAGCGTCATCCAGCCAGATACAACAAGTTTGGGTGAATAAAATCATACCAATTTGTTTGACAACAAAAGAAATTTTACAATTGTGTTATTAATTGTACTATTTTTATATAAATTTATGTTTGTACAAATAATTGCAATTTCATTTATTAGACTAAATAGGTTTACACGTTATATTCAAGTAGATCTATCGATAAATTGTAATCTTATTGATAAAGACATGCATCAGATATAGATCACATATTTCGCGCATTAAAAAAGTATATACGATACAATTTAAAAAAAAGACTCTGACTTTTAATTACTTTTAATCAAGTTTGTTTGGTCGACAGCTGCAATAATGTAACATCAACTTGGTTTCTAGTTTTAAACTGCGTATTTACTTAGGGCTATCACACGTAAAAAGGAACACCGAGGAACAGCGGCTGACAGTCAATCAAAAGTAAGGGAGATTCCACATGATTGTACTTCCCTACCCCTTACC
>JAZHPH010000132.1:23181-51762 GCA_037356405.1 Nasonia oneida | reverse complement strand
TAGGGAAGTACAATCATGTGGAATCTCCCTAATCTTTAAACGGACTCATTCCTTCATGTTCTCTCTCCACCACCTCAATTAGGAACAAGTCCGTTTAACGCTTACTTCTGATTGGCTGTCAGCTGCTATTCCTCGCTATTCCTTTTTACGTGTGATACCCCTTATATATATTTATCGTTTCACTTTTTTATATTTGGTCGGTAATGGGATATAATCTGCTGATAATGTAGATCGCACGAATGAGCGAAACGAGCGCAACTCAACTAATAATGCGACAGGCGACTTTGAAAACTATGACTGATGCAGACAGAAGGTCGAGTCGGTTGTGGTCGGAAATCGGGGAATCCTGATCCAGCAAATCTAAAAAAGACATTTGCAACGATGCCGATCCGTATGTTATTGCATTTTTTAACGATTAACAAGCAGTGTTAATGAGATTAAAATTTTTCAAATTCACTAGATTAGTATCTCTTCAGTGTTAACGGTAAGCATTTCATAAATCATTTAAAATTATCTTTCGAAACAACTCAAAACAAAATATTTCCGTTCTTAACCTCAGTTATGTGCCGTTGCAGATGACCTTTTTCTTGTAAAACAAATGAATTCCTTGACTGTAATTTGAATTTAAAAACAAATCAATACCCAGTTTTTAAATGGTTTAAAGGTTTTAAAACAAAATGTTCAAAAAGTGTTTGGAAAATCGTATTGTGTGCCGAAGTCCAGGGTTCAAATGTTACCTGTGTCATCATGAAATTCAAGATAAAAATTTCATTGCTGTTGAAAAACACATTGAAACAGATAAACATCAACAGAGGATAAATGGAATAGATAAAACAATGAGAGCTGATGTATCACGAAAACTAGAGACAGTTTCAGAAAAACAGAGAGGGATAATCGCTAAGAATCAAATTACAACTGATGTAAAACATAACTTTTTATACTGCCACATTTGCAAGTGTTCAATATCTGGAATAAGCAATACATTGGAACATATTAAAGGTTCTTGTCACGCTAGAAACTTTTCAGCAATTAAGAACAAAAATCAAGTAAACATGCCAAAAAATAGTAGTACAAATCAGGTAGGATGTAATAATTTAACCAATAATGATTACATTACTTTAGATAAAAAAACAAAGTGGTTCAAGTGCCATGCTTGTAACTGCCAAATTAGCAGCTCAAAGAATGTGTTGCAACATACTCAAACAAAGCTTCATAACAACGCAGCTAATGCAATCAAAAACAAAAAGATTTTTACATTAGTTAAACAATCAATTGATCATAATGTATCCGTACCAACTAAATCAAAAGATGATTTTATAGAAATTTGTTTCTGTACATCATGTCAAATTAATTTGAAAAATACTGCAATGCTACAATTTCATACTCTGATGCATTTTTATAAAGATGTTAAAACTCCATTGATTCTTGATATTATAAAGTTTAGGTTTGACCAGTACGAAAAACCTATTATACAATGCCTGCTCTGTAATACTTTTGTACACAATAATGAAATTGTTGACACACACTTTGGATCACCGTTACACTTGGAACGTTTAAAATTTTTTAAGTATGTACAAGATGATATTGAATTGGACGATGCAGATAATCAACAAATAGATTTAGAAAAAATGAATTTTAAACCTCACAAGCAAATTTCAAAAGCCCTACTCTGTACATTATGTGATGTTCCAGTGTCAACAGCTGCTGATAAAAAGGATCATCTAAAAGGAAAAAAGCACAAAAATAATTCACTACGTCATTTAGAAAATAAAATTGAAAAAATTAGTAATAAAATATCCGTTGCTGATTATCCATATTTTTATCCATGTTACTTGTGTGAAAAATCATTTATCAATGCTGAGAATTTATTGGCTCACTATCAAGAAAAGAAGCATAAACTCAAACTAAAGTTTTTCAGGCTGGTCACTAAAAACCCTTACATTACTTTTATTCAAGTAAAAAGCTGTAAACAAGTAGCTAAATGTAGACTGTGCATGATTTTTATGTATGATTGCACATCTATTATAAATCATACATTGGGAAAAAAGCATCTGCAAAGAGAAAAAAATTCTGATCTTCCAATGAGTTCTCGGAATTCGAGTTTAGATAATAGTCAAAGCACCAACAATAATAAAATAGTAACTCTACAAACAGTACCTGTCAAGCCTTCAAGCTCTAAATCTTCAAACCCAAAACAGAAAAATAATTATGAAACAAGCACAGAAGAATTACTCAAATTAGGGTTTAGTGTTGAAAATTTAAATTCTGCTGCATCAATTGAATCAATCTCATTAGATGTAGATGATGCATTAAACGATTTAATTTCTCTTGACTTGACAGTTTCTCAGCAAAAAAAATTATCACGTTCATCAAGAGTAAGAAAACGAAGGACACCAAACGCTGAAGGTAAAAAAACAATTTCTTCATTCAACCAAAATGCATATATGTGGGGAAAAAGTTATATCAAGCACTGTATAAATTTGGGAGTATATAATATTTATAACGTCAATCCTGATAAACTTCACTTGTTAAAATTAGGAACTTCTTTAATTATTCCTTGGCAAAGTGAACATGCTTGTCTTGTTTGTGGAGAACAGTTTGTCAATCAACAAATTCTTTTTGAACATCTTCAGGATGCTAAACATATAGAAAATTTACAGCTAATGGAAGAAAGTGACAAAGAGTTTCAATTTTATGACAAACAGTTTAGTGATTTAGAGCTGGCTAAAAACTATATGCAAGAGGAATCTAATGATTTGGTTCATTGTTATGTTTGTGAGAATAAAGTGAAGAATGATGACACATACATTCGTTTACATATTGGAGAATCAAATCATATTAATAAAAGTCAATTATGGAGAAAGTTATCAGATGAAATTTATAAAAACTTATCTGTCATCTTTGAGGAAGCTTGGTATTATGCACAAGTATTTGTTTGTGATATTTGCAAAATAAAGAATGACATGGAAATAGACTTTGTAATGCATTTGGAAACGCAAAAGCACGTTCAAAATGTTACCAAGTTATTTCAAAAAGGCATTATGACTAAATTTGGTATGTGCCCAGTTTGCATAACTTGCTGGTATGCTAGTTCCGATTTTTATACAGTGCATTGTAAAGATCAGTTACATAAACGTTTTGCAAAAAATGGCGATTTCATGGTCCCCAATATGACAATTACAGCTCTAGATTTACTAGTGAATGTTGATGAACAAATTAATTTTCTAATAAATGAATCAAATAAAGCAGTTCTAGAGAAATACAAAGAAACTGAATTATTAAAAGCTATTGAAGAAACAGTAGAGTCTATATATCCCAATGCAAAAGCTCATACTTTTGGTTCAAGACTTTCACATTTAGGATTTGTTGACAGTGATATGGATGTATTTTTAGATTGCAACAATTTATACTACAGCAGAACAACAAAGGAGCAAAGTCAGCATTATTTAATGTCAGTAAAGAAAAATTTTGAAACAAAACCAAATATCTGGATTGTTGACGAAGTTTTGTTAGCTACTAGAGTGCCCATTTTAAAACTACGACACATACCAACTATGCTCAAGTGTGACATTTCGTTTATAAATGGTCTTAGTATTGAAAAATCAAAACTAATAGGGTAAAAAAAATTATTCATAAATTTGGAATTGCATATTGTGCACCAAGGGCGTAAAGTGGGCTTTTTTAGATCGAGAGTGGAGTTTACAGTACGAGTGGACCATTTGCGATCTGAAGATGAGTACTGCAATCACACCAGGTCAAAAAACCCACTTTATCCTTGGTGTACACCATATTTTTTGTAACGCAGATTTTCGCGTTTATTCGTGCGTGTTAAGCTAGGCTGGTGAATATTTGAATATTTTTTGACACGGAAACTAAAATGTTGTTCAAACATTTTTGTAAATCAATACTTAATTTGTTTAATCATTAAAAATTTAATAAATAAATAATGTAAATACATCAAAATCAAGATTTTTCTAAAAGTGGACAAAAGAGTTTCTTTTGCTTGCTGGTCAAAAAAAAGTCACTTTAGTTCTGTTTAATAGGTACGAAAAACGCGAGAATCGTTCATGTGTTACAAAAAATACATTTATCTCATACTCACGTTTATCTATTTTACAGGTTCTATAATACAGCTTATTCCGTATGTAGAGAATTGATTCTCTATTTGAAAAGATGGCTAACTCTGTGTAGAATTACAGGCTCCGATTGTATCACAACCTTTGCAATATCATGGTATGTTATATTTTATTTGCAAATCAAAGGGATTTTACCATCTGTATATGAGTTGATACAACTAAAAAATGAATCCAAAATAGTTGATGGTAAGTAGTATCCTGATGATAGTATTATTTTAATTTTTGTTAAATAAATGATAATTAAAGGTCATTTCTTTGTAATGCAGGCTGGGAGTGTGGTTTTGTGGACAACTTTTCAGCAAATCATTCAGATTTGAATTTTAGAGAACATTTAAAAGGATTTTTTAATTACTATGCTGAGTTTGACTACAAAGCCGATGTAGCTTGCCCTTATTTGGGTAAAATTATTAAAAAGCATACTTTTGCATATAAAGATGAATTACCCATGGAAATGCAAATTTATAAATATAGGTTGCAAGTTAACTACATGGAAACATTTCGATTTGATTCTCCAATGTGCATACAAGATCCAATTGACCTGTCTCAGAATATAACAAAAGCAGTTAAGAAACACCACTTGAGGTGTTTCAGACAATACTGCACTGAAAGTGCTGCAAGGTGTTAATTTTACTTGTAACTTGACAAATGCATTGTGATATAAATAATAGGACAATCCTGTGATTACTATGTTCTACATAATCATCGTTTCATATATTTTAACTTCGTGACGTGTAATGTCTTACGATGACATGTATTGACGTTTAAGTGGTAAGAGCAAAAAAATCTTAAAATTAATTGTTTTTTTCAAATATTTGTTTTTGAGATACGAATATTTTGTACTTCCTTTTATAAATAAAATATTTTTGAAACAAAATCTGGATAATCCTTTTACACTTGCTCACTAATTTTTGATGAAGATTATTTGTATTACTAAACTCATAAAAGTATTAAAGTTAAACGTCGACATTTGACACTGGACCGCCGACGAGTGTCAACTGTCAGTGACGATGTAGAAGCGCAAAGCCTCGAGCTCATGGTACTATACTATAGTTCTGACGTTAACAGACTCCTATACATATTATGTTATCCACCAAGCGGTAGGAGCTGTCTCCGTTATGCCAACGAAGATAGACCTTAATAGAAGCGCAAAGCCCCATCCTATAAAGTGAGGCACCCCGACCACCGCGGCGCGTCAGTCTAGTTTCTTGCGTTCTGACGGCAACAGAGTGCAGCTTAGTCGGTAACATATCGGTCATGCTTATCAACTTAGTTTTTATATGCAATCGGCGCAGCGGAGGAAGGCGAGCGAAATCAAGGAATAAATCTAAAACCGAAATGCTTAAACCCAGCTACCCAAGGCGTCGCGATTCTTAATGAGAGAAGCTTAATTTAGAAAATACGTCGGCACATCGAAGAATAAGAAGGCTAGCGAAAGCAGCAAATACATTTGAAAAAAAAACCCTCAAACCCAGCTACCCCACGCGTCGAGATTTTAATGTGATGGAATTATATTTATTTAAAAAATACGTCGGCACATTGGAGGAAAGCTAGTGAAAGCGAGGAGTATTCTTTGAAAAGAAAATCTTTTATTAAAACATATTATTCTCTAAAATCTCGAAGCGTGAAGTAGATGGGTTTTTGTTTTAGATTTATTCCTCGCTTTCGCTAGCCTTCGTCCCATATGCCGACGTCTTTTTTAAATAAATATTTTATCACAAAAAATAGCGACGCGAGGGGTAGGTGGGTTTAGGGCTTTTGGTTTTAGATTTATTTGCCGCTTTCGCTAGCCTTCTTATTCCGGTGTTCCGACGCCTTTTTTATATAAATATTCTGTCATTTAAAATCTCGACGCGTTGGGTAGCTGGGTTTGAGGGTTTTTGTTTTAAATTCATTCCTCATTTTAGTTTGCCTTCGTCTGATGTGCCGACGTATTTTTTAAATTAAGCTCGTCTTATTCAAAATCGCGACGCGTGGGGTAGCTCGGTTTAAGGGTTTTGGTGTTTGATGTATTCCTCGCTTTTACTCGCCTTAGTATTCTTCGATGTGCCGACGTATTTTCTAAATTAAGCTTCTCTCATTAAGAATCGCGACGCCTTGGGTAGCATGGGGCATTTCGGTTTTAGATTTTTCCTTGATTTCGCTCGCCCTCCTCCGATGCGCCGATTGCATATAAAAGCTAATAAGTTGATAAGCATGACCGATATGTTACCGACTAAGCTGCACTCTGTTACCGTGAAAACGCTAAAACTAGACTGACGCGCCGCCGTGGTCGGGTTGCCTACCACCTACTTGCGCTCGGGGTGACTCACTTCATATCGTCGCTCCGTACGCGGTACGAAGACTAGCACAGTTCAAATTTTCAAACGAAAACTAGCACAACTCACGATATGCCGCGAAGAGTAGCACAACTTGCGACTTTATATTACTTCAAATGTGAGAACTTCATGAAAACCTTGAACAAAGACAGACAAACCTCAAAGTTTAAAAAGGTTTCGGAAATTTTAGAAGGTTTCTAAAAAAGTGAATAATTTTAAAAAATGTTTGTAAAAAATTATTGTATTTGTGAAAACAATTTTAAATTCGGTAAAAAGTTGTAAATTGTGAATATTTAAAAATGTTCATTAGGGACAGTTTCGCAAAAATCGTCAAATTTTTATAGAAATTAGCTGTTTAAAGTTTAAAAAATTGTGAGTTGTGCTAGTCTTCGCCGAAAATTTTGAGTTGTGCTAGTCTAGAGTGCATGAAATGAGTTGTGCTACTTATGACGGGAAATTTGAACAGTGCTACTCTATCTTCGTTGGTAATACTTCTGTTTGTTCAGAAGTTAGCTATATAGTGTATGAGTATACTATATATATATATATATATATACTCATATACTCATTACATATATACACTCATCATTATATATATATATTCTAGTAGGGTAGTTATGCAGGCGCAGTGACTGGGGAATGCCAGATCGCCACTTCAGAGTTCAGTGCAATATGGCGTCAAGCTTTTGGAATTCCGTGTTGTTTGTCCCATTTTCATCGATTCAGCTCTCGTTCTACGTAGTCTGAAAAACGTTAACGCAGAAAAGGAGCTGGAGTTTCCCTCTTAAAAGAACACTGTTGTGCTTCTACGTCCAAATTTACTGAGCGCTCAGCGCACCCGCAGTCAGTTCAGTCAGTCTCTCGCGTGCTCTAGGTATGTGCGCGAGTAAGCCGTAAACTGTACACATGTGTGTAGGTACATACGTACTCAGATATTTAAATAGCTGCGAGACTGCACAGTGCGCCTAACAAGATGCGATGACAGTGCTGTAACTTATACTTTCAAATAGACATAAAAGAATGGTTAAAAAGTGAGGCGCCGAACAGGACAGCTGATTTCTGCGATCGCGGCGAGAGGAAACCTCGCGCGAAGGTCGTTGGCTTCTAGCGGTGTCGAAAGTCACTTTGCTTCCTTGTGGCTTGACGATAGTGCTGTGCGTTGACGCGTTGTGGCTCCGATGCGTAGCGGTTGGCCTGGCTTCGTCTATTATAATCGCACATATAGCACACCCATGCCTCTCGAAGGGATAACACGTTGCCTTCTTTTCATTCGTCCAAGCATCATCTTGTCCAGGCTCTCGTGGCTTTGTTTAAATTGACGACGTTACTACCTTAGAATATGTGGATACTACTACCGCCCGATGAGATGTCTTCGTTAAAGTTGAGTATGCAGGATAAGCGGGATTTAGAGAAATTTACCAGGTTTCTGGCGCTCAAAGCTGCCCAGATTATTGTGCAGTCCAGGACTGGGCAAAAGGTTTGCACAAAATGCAAGCCAAATTCATCTGGGACAGATTGGGTAAATGTAATTTTACATTCACTTGACAATTTTTGTTTATCTGCTAACCTCCTTCGTTCACACTATCACTGTGCTAACATTACTTCTATCTGTCTTATTTTCAGTTCAATCTGGCAATAGAAGATGAACCAGATGTGGCAGCCGAAGCAAAAAAGGTACTTTGCGCGGAAATCATAAGCTCGACTATTCCTCTGTGTATAGAAATATCACTTAGAACAGTTGAAGGTGACACCATGGTTCTTGAAACATGGAGCCTTGGTGTTCTTCCCGAACAAAGTGATCATACTGTGAGAGTCACGTATACAGTTTACAACAGAATGGGTATTTTATTGAAGTCATTACTTTCTGTATCAAGAATTACACCTGCATACAAGTTAAGCAGGAGACAAGGACCTGACTCGTTTAAAATATATTACAGAATGTATATGGGGGAACCTCAGCTTCATAGCTTAGGTGTGTATTATCACCATTTTTATTGCATTGTAAATAATTTTTATCCAACAGTTTCCTGATTTTTTTTCTTCTTTTAAAGGTGATAATTATAAGCATGTAAGAGTTGGTCAATTATGTACACCTGTTGGGATGATTCATTTATCAGTGTCTTACAGAACAAAAATGATGATATCCCCTACTCAAACTGGTCGTGACTCAATCATGCTTAAGAGCGATCATTTTCACTCTGATTTGAGTCCAAGACATGCCCGTTATCAACAAAGGTAATTTTCTTATCTTTGTCATTTTTATTCATATAACATCGTTTTTTCTGTATTTAATTCATATTTTATTATTTAAAGTGAGGATAGTTCCAAATCTTTAAGTGATACCATAAAAGTGGGAGCGTTTGTGGTCAATAAGCAAGTTGCTATAAGTGAAGAAGACAGTCATCCTGATATACCATTTAGTTCACTTCTCACTCCACGCCAAACATCTTCACCTACTCCAGCCACAACTGAAGTATCAAATGCAGCACAGAATAATACTACAGCTACAACTGCCTCTGCAGGAGCTATAGATACTAGTAATGGAAATGAGCGACCAGCAAACGAAAATACTACGCCAAAATGCAATTCACGAAATGGATCGAGACGTAGCAGTTGTTCAATTACAAGCGCCAATGATGACTTTATTATGGTAGACTTGGTAATTATATGGTTATCCCTAACACAAATGTTTATCTAATATTAACATTTTTACAAAATATGCAAATAAACGATCGATTAAAGTAGTATATTATGATACCAGTAGCAGAAATAGCTCATTACAGCACGGCGTGTATTAGCATTCGAGCGTCGCGAGGGAGCCAAATGCCGTGCCGTAAAAGACTAGTTATGACACGCGTATCGTACTCTATTTTATAACACTAACAAGTATGAATCTGCTTTTACACCTATTGGTGGTATTAGAAATTAATTTTTTCATCGTGCAAATAACACGGTGCAATAATAGACTACTTATGCTATGGTTAGGCGAGACACGATTTGTGCAAGTCAGCGCAATAAAAATTATTAAAAACGCAATTACAACGTTATTTACAAATTGACTCTACTGTTAATAATCACTTAATCAATCTGTGTAGTTGATTTTCACGTAATTTTAAAGCTACATAACTTATTTTGAGATTAAAGTAATAAAAATTAACAGATTTATGTTCGCATATAAATAACACACTGTGTTGTGGAAATTTGTGTATTGCAATTGTTTACATATCATCCCATTGTGAATAATTTAAAATGTATTTATTTGCATGATTAGATAAAAGAAGTTAATAACCATTTTTATTTTTAGAAAACTCCTTTTGCTGCAACTAATACAAATAGTGATTTGGGCACTTTTTACCGTGAATGTCAAAGTGCACCTCAACTTCAAGCTTTTATGGAAGAACAAACATTAGCAGAGCAAGTGGGGGATCTCACAAAACAGTTGGAAGCTTTTGAAACAAACATGCACCATTATGAGGATCTTTTAAGTTCACTGTGCAAATCAGAAAATAACAATTGAACTTTATAAGTATTTAGCCTTTGAATGTGACTATTGAAGTACTACCTCGAGTTGATCCAAATGTTTTGTATATTTGGATGTGGGCTCAGTTTTGTAGTATGATTGAAAAATATTCAAGCTTAATTCACATTTGAACATTTTTGCATTCATGAGATGCATTAGAATGTTAGAAAGTGTAGATCTTTTTTGGGATTTCAGAGGCTCTGTATGAACTTAACTCAAGTTGGTTGACAGACATTTTTAAGGGAAGTAAATATGAGATTGCTAATCAACAAGTTAATAATAAGGTTTTTCTACTTGATACTTCATTAGAACATTATGAACAGCACCGAATAGCAATTTTTATGTCGATAAAGTCAAATACAATTTAACAATTATGTTTTCACTGTCTTGGTGGTAAAATTTACTTCATAATAATATTTTTTTATCGAAATTGCAATGCATATCATAGTCTTTAAATTTTTTATCTAAATTAATACTACAATTTTGCTCTGAGTTTGATTACATAATAATAATACTAGTAATAATAATTATAATAATAAACACAAAATTCAAGTTTAAGAGTCACATAATATAGTATAGTTTAAAATGGTGCTTAAAAAAACGTTTTATAAATATTAGCAATAGTAGTTAAACCAGTATTATTAACATCATTTAAACATCATTCTTTTATTATACAATTAAACGCGAGATTAAAATTACACATTTAAATCTATTTGTTGAACAATTGCGTACTTTCCAACATATGCTCTAATTTTCTTTCCTCAGACTTTTTTATTTATTATTAAATATATAGGTATTTAAAGCCTTCATTAATAAAATCATAAATACTTAAAAATGTGTAATAAGAAAATCATAATTATAAAAACTGCTAAAAGAATAAATCTTGTTTCTTGTGAGTCCACAATGTGAATCATGTTAGAATTTTATTCTCAAATTGAATAGTTATTTATTTTTCTTGTAAATTTTGTTGTATATGATATGTAAAAAATTGTTGAGAGATTATATTCTATTATAGCAGTTTTTATCACACGAGTATAGGTATATACATACATAATTAACTATAGCTTACGACTGATTCTCTATTATGATTTGCCAAATATGAGCAAAACCGAAACGAAGTATAGGATTATATAGATGAAAAGTTTATATACACAAACTATTAGTCTTAATTTGATAGTAATAAAATAACCTAAAGTGGGATTGATGCTTAAATTTTTGCCCAATTGTGACAAAAATAGTTAAAGTTTGTGATGTTTTGTTTACAAGTCGGCTATTCAATTATTGCTGTAAATATTGTAAATTGTGCCTAAAATATGTTATTATAATTGATATGTGATTAAGGTTCCTCAAGCACTTTTGGTATATGTAATATTTTATACATACGAAAGAATCATGACATACGTATCTTTATTCTTACTTTTGATTTATAGGATGCATCTATTACTACAAAAAATGAGCACTATTACTTGATAAACTCTGTCAAAAAGAGCATCAAGCTTATCTGGCATTTTATTTATTTAAATCTACAGCTCGCGTAAATTTAAATGTTTTTAATGTATTAAGTGCAACTTTATACATGCTTTACACATACTCAATATAAAAATCTATGAGTATATTTTAAATTATGCTTTCTTACTCTGAATATGCAATAAACTTATCAAGCAATATTGCATGATTTTTGTCAAATGTCCATAAAAATATGACATACATCATACAATGTTCTAGGGCCCTTAAATTAAATATATTATATTGTATAGATGGCTATATATATGGAAATATATGTGGGTGCATACATATACTTGCAAAACGTTTGCACACATGTACATAAATACATATGCATAAGTCATTTAATGTTTTGGTTTCAAATCTTTTATTTTATGTATTATAATTAAAATATGCGAAATAATTTTTAATTAAAATTTATAAACACTATAATATTTATCTCTTTATTTCATTCCCTTGTATCGGAAAGTGATATTATAACGAGCTCTATTATATTATTAAAAATTTTAGATTTTACGATACTTAACTATTATATTTGAAAATACCTCTTATTTTTGACCTGGCCTTGCACGCGCAGTTAGATGTGTATATATAGATATACAGTAGTGTATACAATTGGAAGAGCTATATAAGAGCTCGCGCCTTGCACTTGCGCTAAGTATCAAAGGTACACGGAGTGCTTTTCCGTGCAAGCCTCCATGTTTAAGTGTATATAACCAAACATGTGTTTTTGAAAACTTCAGGCTTTTCCTCATAATGACCTGGGCACTTGAAAAATGTTTAAAGATTCTCTTTTGAATTGGAGCAAACTACCAGCACATTTCATGGTTGGGTAGATGTTGTATTTGTATTACTGCCTAAGAATTTACCCATAACCTTTAAAGTCTCTATGTTTTCTCAAATGAGCTAATACAATGTTAATTTCTAAATTTGTTTAAAGTAAAATTTAATAAACAAACATGGATAATACATGGCAGCAAACACTTCGTATGATAGTTCGTCAAAACAAAACGTTTAGTTTACGTGACAAAGAAAAAAATGAATTTAAAATAATGAAATATTTCACCGATGACACCACTATCAGGTAATTACCTGCGTATTAAGTGTTTTTAATAAAGTTAAACTTAATATAAATATTTAATAAAAGTTTTAAACAAAGTATATGCTTTAAATTTATTTGCTTATTTTGTTTTGGAAAATCAATACAGAAAGCAACTAGTCTTCTGGCTTCACAGTGTTGAGCAAAATCAAACTTCATACAAAAAAAATATCCAAAAAAGTGAAGAATTAAGAAAGCAAGGCAATAAAGAATTTCAAAATAAAAAGTATCTCACAAGTATCAAATCTTATACCTTGAGTTTACAGTATGCTCCATGGGAAAGTGAAGATTTGCCTTTGGCATTAGCTAATAGATCTGCTGCTTTATTTTATATGGAAAAATATGAGGCATGTATAAAATTTACAATATATAAATATACTAGAAATAAAATGTACATCAGTATGTTTGTATAAAGAGTATTTTTTCATCAACTTTTTGTTTTTTATAGGCCTGTATCAAAGATATCGAATTAGCTTTAGAGTACGATTATCCTAAAAGTATGTTGTACAAACTATATTTACGTGCTGCCCAATGTTACTTAAAATTAGGTAATAAAAGTTGTATGGAAGAAGCTCTACGTAAAGTTCATGAATGCCTAGAAAATAATAGTATACTTTTGAGTTCAAAGAAAGGTATGAAGTTACTATGACTATCAAACGACTGAAGTTTAAATGGTATTAACTTTATATGTCTATAATAAATTATTAATGTTTTAACTTCAAGAGAGTATAGAAAAACAGATAGATATGTTATTAGCAGAAGCTATAAAAATAGAAGAAACTACAATTTGTTGTGATGCTGATTGCAAACTGCCTGATCCTGCATTTGGTGAAAATCCAGATTTTCCGAATACTTCAGCTGCCTTAGACCTAAAATTTTCTGTAGACAAAGGTCGTCATGTTGTTGCAAATCGAGATGTACAAAAAGGTGAAGTATTATTTGTGGAAAAGCCATTTGCTTTTGTTTTATTAGATAATGAATACAGTGACGCTGTTTGCGCTAACTGTCTCAAGTCCAGAGGTGACGTTCCAGTTCCGTAAGTATTTTTTATTATACATAATGCAGCTTAAATTTTAAATATTATCATACATTCATTTGGAATTAAATTAAATTAAATTAGTTGCAAGTTTTGTGCGAGCACGGTGTACTGCACAGAGCAATGTCGAAAAAAAGCTTGGTCAACATACCATCAATGGGAATGTTTTGGTAATCAAATAGGAATTTGGGATCAGATAGGAATTGCTCATTTGACAGTAAGAACGTTTTTAAACTGTTGTTACACAGACGACACAAAACAATTTAATGAGATTCAGCGCCTAGTCACTAATATAGATAAAATAGCAACTCAAGATATGTTTGTATATGGTGTTGTAAGTATGAAAAGGTTCCTAAATACCAAATTTGCTTGATTGATTATAAGGTCTAACTTTTATTCGAATTTTTCAGTCTGCTCTAATGATGACACTGTATTTAAACAAATTCACGAATTTCTTCAAGTCAATCAACATTTACGAAAAACTTTATAAAAAGTTTGATAATAAAGAACTTAATATGTATATATTATCTGAATTCGTACCAGAAAAATGGACTGAAGATCTTAACTTTGTTTACATTAGTGGAATACTTTTAAGACATATGTTACAGTTGATTTGTAATGGACATGCAATTACAAGACTGAATATTAGTGATTCTGAAGCTGGAAATGTTGTTACAGAATATCAGTGTAGAATAGCAACTGCCATATATCCCTCTGCAAGTATGATGAACCATTCTTGTGATCCAAACATTATTAATAGGTAAATTGAACAAAAGAAAAGTAGACACCTTACAAGATATAAATTTTATTATTTCATAACTTTTTTTTTTAATTTTTTTCTAGTTTCAAAGATCAATATCTTATTGTCAAAGCAACAAAAGATATTGCAGCCAAAGAAGAAGTTTTCAATTGTTACGGTATGTTTGTTCATTTCTGAATATAATCATACTATAATCTAATGATTAATTTTGAATATTTCTTAGGACCTCACTATAGACGAATGAGGAAAAAAGATAGACAAATAGCATTGCAAAATCAATATTGTTTCACATGTGAATGTGAAGCTTGTACTCAACGTGCCTTACAGAACTTTTCAGTAATAATTTTAATTTTGAATATTGTGAATAAATTAACTATTGAATCTTTTATACGACTGAACACTTTTTTACAGGACAAGTTTCAAAGATTTAATTGTGAAGAGTGCAATGGCCCTGTTGAAATAATCAGTCATTCATCCATGCGCTGTCTTGATTGTGAAACAACTTTTGATTTAGTTAAAAGTCAATTACTTGAATTAGAAGAGGCTAATAAACTGTTTGAAGCAGCTAAAATAAATCTCAAATCTCAAAAAGTAAAAGAAGCTTTAGAAAATGCAAAACAATGTCTTGAGATAAGAAAACGCATCCTATATGAATATCATGAAAGTGTCACATTAACTTATGATTTGATTGGCAAAATATTTGCAGTGACAGGTGAGCATTTTATTGACATAAAACTTAACTTGGTTCATTGTCCTGATGTTTTCACAAATATAATAGTAGTTTAAAATTCATAAATATATTTATTTAATTATTAATATTAATTAACTTTTACTAATAATCATCCTTTATAAGTATTTACTTGTATAAGTAGATATAGTTTTAAAAAATTGAACACAAATTTTGATTACTATGATTTAATGATCAGTAAGTTGATTAAAGATATTAAATTAAATTATTTTATAGATTCTATACAATAATATAAGTAATAATACTCGCCTATTTAATCTTTGGCTGATTAAATCAAGCTATTGGCAATTCAAAATAAGTAATAGTTTTTGAAGCACTTGTAAAAAGAAATTTACCTTTTTTTTTTTAAAAAAATCTAATGTTTTCTCATTATACTCCAGGGCTATGATACTTTAAACTAATATAATAAGGATGATTATAATATGATTCAGTAACTGTTTATTCCTAAACTCATTTTTAATCTGCATATAATTTTAGTTTGTTATTACTTCCGTCTAGAGTATAGTTTGAACTAGTAAAATTTTGAGATTTTATATAGAATGTAATACATCCAAAGGCTTTTTTGCAACACGTTCGGTAAAACATTCTCTCCCGGAGCCGAAAATCGAATGTGGTACTTTTATACCCAATTGCAAAAAATAGCATATTGCCCTCGGGAGGTAAAATAGCGTGCCTATATCATAGTAAGTGTGAATTGCCAGTCAAGCTCTTGGCTATGTATTAACCAATTCTTTAACTGGTTTAACTAATCCTCGTAACGTAATGTACCATTAGGAGAATTTAATATCGTAGGTGATAAAGTTCGAGTCACATTTTTATGAAAATTCCGTATGTGAATATGCAGTGTAAGCGTATGCGCGCGCAGTGCGTGTATATTGTACATACATATGTGTGCAAATCCATGACCGAGTGGAAACTACTCGGGTACTGGAAGTTCAGAATTCAGAGTTTTGGGCACATATACCAGACCGATTTTTTCGGTTCTTTGAACTACTTATTCGATGCGTGTAAATGTCCGCGTGCATCGCCGATCGCTTGCCAAACTTTTTTGCCGCACAATTAAAATTCTCTTATTCGGAAATTTAACGCGGGGAAAATGAAAGAAAACCAGCAAATTACAACTTTATGTCTGGAGGTGCAATCCAAAAATGTGTATTACTATAAGGATTGAGGTTTCAAAAGAGAACTTTAATTTGGGTACGGGTGGGTTAAAAATGGTTAGCTATATTGAATCCGCGATTTCTCTCTGTTTTTAAATCCTTATTTAACTTTTGATTTATCCTTATTTAAATTTTTCGATCAACTATATACAGCTATATACATATAAATAGCTGGTTAAAAATGACCGCTCGGATCGAGTATATCTCACAAGTCTGTGGGATGAAATCGTTGCAGATATGTGGGATTCCGCAGACCAATTGGTCCTCCCTTGTAAGCCGTGCTTGCGTTCTTAACATGCTTTCACTTGAATACATGTATATATACTTAACCAATTACTAATCAAGAACTATTAATTTCTGTAATCAAGCCGTTGAAATTTACCCGCATTTATTGATAAAGGATGCATATCGTATGCGGTACTCATTTCGCGGAGTGCGCACACGAATAATGGATAAAATGAAAAGAGACGCGACAAAAGCATCGGGATCTAAAGAGCTTTTCGTTTTGCATTGTATAGGTCGGGTACATTGCGGAGAGCCTGTCCCACGTGCAGCATCGTTTATCCCTTTACACTGTATAGGCTTATACCTCTTACCGAGGCAAAGACTGCGTAGAGTAGAGGAATAGAAAATATTTTTTGCTTCCCGCAGGAAAAGCGTAACAATGGGCTTAGTAGAATCCTCGGATTAGGCGCTGAAACGGTGAAGCTCGTTAAAGTGAAATGTATCATTGAAGGGCCGGCGCGCGAGGGAGTTTAGTTAAGGTGTTGGTCGTTTTATAGTATATAAATATATTATAGCACGCGCGCGATATAGCATAGGAATGGGACGCGGCACTGGACGTGACGCCCAGAAAGTTCGTTAAGTTGCGTAGGCAGTATTTGCAGAACTTGAGAAACTCGCTGACTAAACTTGTAATTACCATAGGTCGATGGCTGGATTCCATATCGCATCTGGAGCACAGTCTAGCTGCGGTGGAGGAGAGATTTGGTCCCGACAGTGTCGAACTTGCCAACGAGCTCAACAAAATTACGGACATCTGTATTCAGTACTTACGCGAGGAAACCAACACAAATACCAAACAATACAAGTAAGTCGCTCTCGGCTAGTTCTGGCTGCATATGTACACGTGTTATGGGGCGCGAGATTCGAGTTAATGAGCTTAGGTCGCGCGCTCGCCAATTATAGACTGAACTATTTTCACGTTTCAGGAACATCCTGAAGAAGACCCGTCGGCTGCTGAACCGCGCCGAGGAGATTTTGAATTTGAACTACGGGCCGTGGAACGACGCCTGCCGCGAAATAACCGAGAAACAAGTGGATCTCGTGCCTTTGTTGGCAAACTTGAATTTGTAAATTGTCGTCGTCCACGGCCCACTGCCAGCTGCGTGACAAGCTGAGGAGCTGCATTCCAAATGCCGTCAACCGATTTTTCCTAGTTGCTGCCGTTTTATCGAATCGGAATAAGTAATTTAAACTTAGATAGGCGTTCAACGATTCTCCTCGCTCCATACTTGCTGATGTTAATAGACACACACACACGTACTCTTTTGAATAGAAGGCTTTGTAAATTGTTTCAAGGACAAGCAGTTGAGTAACGCTCTCTTCATTTCAAGTTTTTTACTTTATGATAATAAATATAAGGTTCAACTAAAAATCAGCATACCTGTGGTAAATTGTTTAATCATGCATGCACTCGAAGCCCTCGATACTGCTGCAGCGGGAGGAGTCCGGATCGCGCGCTTCGGAGCATTGGCGCAATATATTCGAGATTTCCATGCAGCGCAAAACAAACTCGTGAATTTTAAGTTTATAGTAGTTTATAGAGCACAGCGTATAGCTATAGGACGCGACGCGCATACAGCGTATATCTCTCTGCACACGGCTTATCCCATGTGACGGCAAGCCCTAGTAGTTTATGATTACGATTAAGCCGGGCCAGCCAGAGAGCTATAGCTTTTGCCTTGCGACTTGTCCGATGGGGACGGTATTAATTATCGCGATGACGATAGCGCTAACCAGCGCTCGTTGAATTCGGCCGAAGTGCTTCGGAAAGCTCGCTCAATGCATCCCTGCGACCTTCCGTTCACATGGTCCCTTCTCTCTCTCTCTCTCTCTCTCTCTCTCTCTCTCTCTCTCTCTAGCTTTGCTCCGCTCTTCCGCTCTCTGAAACTCGAGCTCTATTTCGAATGCATGTAGGTACGCTGTACAGCCACACACACGCGTGCGCGCTCGGAAAGCTGGATCTCTCCGAGCCTCCTTCGCTCTTTCTCATATTTCCCTGGAGATGATGTTCGCCTAATAACGCAGTAGAGCGCCAACTGCCCGGGAGGATTTCCCTCTTTGCGCGCACTCCCATCTCCCTCTCGTTGATCTCCGCTGTCCTCCTTGCTCCGGCTCCTGACTTTGCTTAAGATATTTCCGACGGTTTTATGCCAGCAGGCATTTCTCTCTTTGTGCTCTCGGGCCGCTGCAGCTACTACTATGCGCGTATATATAAGTATACACGCAGCGGCGCAGCGCCTCTCGCGCGCGACTATACTATATACGATTGCTCGTTCTCAGGACTTCTTCTGCATCGGCTTTTTTATTAGCCATTAAAATGATAATACATTCTTCAACATTCTCCGTAAAAATTCAAATGCTCTAATTTATATGCATGCGGGGCGCGGTTAATTGCGCGTTAGATATGTAAAATTAGCATTTTTCATTTAAAAAATTATACGATTTCAAGATGTAGCTGCAGCGCGCTCGTGGCTCTGGGTACCTACCTACCTACCTACCTACCTACTTATTACAAACTTTTTACGAGGCACCGCCGAGCTGCGGACTATATACCACGCGTATTGTGCAATATACGTATACGCAATATACGGGATAATATTTTCATGGCGGACACCGCCGGGCACTAATTGCCTAATACTTTTTGCTCGCGCAGCGAATTATAATTCCCGGCCGGGTATTAACGCGATTATTCGAAAGAAATCTCGGGAGCCGAGAGAGTCCTGATTTGAATGCGCGCCGGCGGTGTGGTGGTCCTAAAAGACTGCGCGCACTTTATGTGTGGCCGGATGAATTTCAAGTCGGCCGCTCTCTCTCTCTCTCTCTCTCTCTCTCTCTCTCTCTCGCTACATTGAAAAGGCTGATATCTTAGCTCGTGTCACGAAGCGGCAGTTTTGCACGCTCGCGCGCTATATTCCTAATATATTCGGAGCGGCGTTAAAGCCAATCGTAAAAGGAGCCCGCTCTATGCAGCGTATTATATAGGTGCCTGGCTGTATAAGCTCGGGCGGACGCGCGCTTTACTGCCGGCGGAAGTCAGTTCTTTCTCGGCGCGCCGCCGCGGCCTATACTATATGCCCTGCCGCTCGCACTCGGCGCACCAGCGCAGCCGCGGAGTCCAGCGACCAGCAGCCGCAAACAAGTCGGAAACAACCTCTTGGTATTCTTGGTAATGTTATGGCTCGCGCGACAATCCAGGTAAAAGCTCGACGCGAGGGAATCGACTGCTACTTGTCGTCCTCCTCCTCGTCCTCGTCCTCTTACGCGACCAACGACTCGAGACCTATCGGCTCTACGTGCCTGCGCCTGGGACGCCTCCTTTTTACACCGCTGCAGCTGCGCGAACGCCGACAAGTAGCTGATATATTATTTATGCGTCACTGTCGCCTTAACCTCCCTTCGCAATGCATAATAAATTTTCACTCAAACTTCGCGTTTCATAGGAACGCTTCGACGCGTTTTGGAATTTCGCGCTGCTGGAGAGCTGAGAAAGCTGGGAAAATGAGGTTGCTATGTAAAACAAATTAAATCGGGGAATGAATCTTTCAAAGGCGATCCCCGCCCCTGCGATTTTTTATTCAATCACTGATTTACGGCGATCTCTTGAGTTATCCGGTCGGCTGAGCACTTGAGTGCTGCTCGCGGTCAAAGGCATTCTGCGGACGCTGACTACTTGTGTCTGGAAGGGTACCTCTGAAATTCGATTAGGTCGCTTCGGCTACTCCTCGTTCGCCAGAGGAATTACCGGCTTAAGGAAGATTGATTTGCCAATGATCTGAAGGATGTTTCCTGATCCACGCTCGGGGCCCCTTTCAACTGGATGCGAAGAATGAAGCAAAGTCTACGAATTGATGGGCGGATGCACGATTTTTTCGTTCGACATTCAATTATTTTTTGCTTGAAAATTGCAGGATTTTTCGATTTCAAGAAATTTGTATATTTTTTCATGATTTTTCCGCATTTTCAATTGTGCGTAACTTTTGACCAAATCAAGCATTTGCAACGCATTTTTCAAATTAAAGCTATTTTCCCGCTTTTTCATTCTACCGTAATACATTTTCTGTTTGTGCCCTCATGCATTAGATAAGTGTCATTGAATAATGGCTATTTTTCGATGAATTTAAGGGGCCTATAAAACAGTATCACAATTAGGCACCATGCGTATTGTAACCAACAGGTCTGGACAGTAAAAGTGGCAAATTTGATGGCAAACACATGCTATATGGGCTGGTCATTTTTTCTACTGTGGCGCATAAGCTAATTCGTAGCTCGCATAAGAATTTTAATTGCCTGATTATAATTAAACAGCTTCATGATCGCTGCGATCGATAACGAAGTATTTTTACGTAAATGCGGACGAAATAAACAATTTTCAGTTCATATATATATATATATAATTCACCGGTGTCACGTATACCATGGCACATAAATTATTTATCAACGTAATGGAGTTATATCACTGAAACATCGTTCCTATTTAATATTCTCCGTTATCGCATGTAGGTGGCTTTCTAGCTTATACGACAGCCGTTATATGGCCGCTCCTTATATACTATACTATCTGCGCTGTACTTTCAAGCTGCACTTACTCGTTGTATCCAACTTCATAACAAAGCTCTCGGCATTCGCTATTGAAGATATCTGGCCAAGTTTTGTGTACCTCAATACAAGTAGTTGCAAGAAGTGATCAGAGATTTAATGTCAAAAATTAGATAAAATCAACTTTTTCGTCCACGCTTCAACTTCAATGAACGCGTTTTATTTAGTCTATTATTATAAAGTTTTGACGTTGAAATTTATCTACTGAATTTGAAGTCGACTTGACTTTCATTCAATTTAACGCACAAAAATACTTACAAGTATATTTATGTATAGCCATATCATAGGTTATAATTGAAACGTGACCAGCTTCATCGTAATGAAAATTTTAGGAAGCAGAATATTGTATTGAAATTTCATTTAACGCGGGAATAAATTTTACTTTATAATATATACACTCGTGAGACATTCAAGTGAATTATATATTTTAGAAAAAAGGAAATAGATAAAATATGATACTAAGGGGTGTGTTTTGTTAGATTATCACAGCAATGTCAACTTCTTTACATTAACATTCTAAACATTCTGCATTATTGTAAAATTTGATAGTATACATACATATACGCATGTGCAGTTTTACGATTTTTTGACTAAAAATCAGACATCAGAATGCAGTTCTACCATGTTTCTATACCAAGCTAAAAAATCAGTGTTGCATAAAGTTTCCTCAGAAAGGAAGAAATTCGATTTACGAATTCTCCTAAGACTAGTGCATTCCGGTTTCTGGGGCCATAAACAGTTTGAAAGAGGAAAAATTGCTTAAACAAACGTTCTATTGCAAATTGAATGGTATTTGAAAGGATGTGTTACGATACAATAAAACAATCGGAAACGGTACGCAGTGGGCAAGTTTATGTGACCCTTTTAAAAATGCATCGAGGGCTTTTTCTTCAGACGTGAGACTGGCTCCATTTGCAAATGGATCCACGAGTCACGTAAGAAAACAACATAAACAACATAAACAACATTACACACGCGGTGCTGGCTCGGAGAGCACTATCCATAAGTGCGCTTCAGCCGCATCGCAAGGTGCAGCGACATACGCGGGACCGTTATCATCCACCTATTATTCGCACGAGGAACAAAACTTAGTCAACACTGTGTTAATTTTACGCGCGCGGTGCGTATCACTGAAAAAATACGGATGACTCGCAGTTCGAAAACTAGAAGAAAGCCCTCTGCAGAATGCATGCAAGAAAGAGCGTAATGATCGCCGAGGGGACGTTCCCGTCGCCTCCGCTGCAAGTATGTGCATTACAGTTTAGTGAAGTGACATTAAAGCTAAGTATATCGCGAGACTGCGGGCGAAAATTGAGCAAAGTCGGAATGGGGTGTTAGAGTTTGGGGGGTTGGTTGCTCGCAGTACTAAAATCAAGATAAATTAGGCAGTACGCGCGGAATACAAAGGATTTATACATTACTCGGGAGGTCGCAGGCCACAGTGGCGAATGAAACGTCATTACGTGATCGCCATGTAATGGTCTTTCGCGGCCAGTGCCGTGCGCCGGCTGACCGCTGCTACAGCGCGTTCACTTGCGGGGAGCGGCGGGCCGACTCTCCTGCAGCGGCTATGTATAGCATACTCTCCGCAGCCGCGCGGAAGCCGGCCGGCAAAAGAGCATCGTTAGGATTCCGCGCGAGGCGCAGGTGAAAAGCATTCTTCTGTCGCTGGCTCTACCCGGCCCGCGCCCCGCACACGTACACCTCTCCCCCCCCCCCCCCCTCGAGATGTACTTTATACTCCGCAACTGCAACTCTCTTTCTGCAGCTCCTGCGGCTCGCACGTCCCTCGCGCCTTACGAGTACGGTACACACCTTATACGGCGCACAACAATATTCCCTCCCTCAAAATAAATGCAGTGCGCGCACGGGACTTTTTGTCGAGCCCGCGTGAAGCAGTAATTCACACCCGAAGCTCAACTAGCTTAACGCGCGCTTTAAACGATATGCCGCAAGTATGACACGCGTACCTACGCTGCGCCGCTATAATAAATCAGTCATGGCTTTCATTGATATTCCAATATTTTTTCAGTGAACTACTGCACACGCGGAAATCAATGCTCCATCGCGACTCGCCGCGTTCGCTCCCCCTTTCGGGCAAAATTCCGGATAGCTAATTTAACGCTCTCGGGAAATTCAATCTAATTTCCCTGGATAAACATGGGTTTTCGCGGTTGTCGTTCGTGATATTTGCGGCCGAGCTCTATACGTTAGTTGCGCAAATTTAGTCGCTTTCAAATGCAGGCCATAGCTGTGTAGGTATAAGTATACTGCTGATTATTTACCATATAAGACTCAATTGATATATATATATATATATATATATATATATATATATATTAGTACGCATCTGCAGAGGCGGGTCCAGTCGCGGCTGATGTCGATATTAATACTTATTTACAATTCAAGCTGCAATGATCGACTTTACACTCTTTGCGCGTCTCACAATAAAAGCGCGACAAGAGAACTGTAGACACTATTTATCGAACGTGTCAGTCTCGAATGTGTCGCGTTAGTATTTCGTCGCTCCCTACGAAGAGTAGCACTGTTCAAATTTCCCGTCATTAGTAGCACAACTCATGTCACGCACGCTAGACTAGCACAACTCACGATTTTTTAAACTTTAAACAGCCAATTTCTATAAAAATTTGCCGATTTTTGCGAAACTGTCCCTAATGAACATTTTAAAATATTCACAATTTACAACTTTTTACCGAATTTAAAATTGTTTTCACGAATACAAAAATTTTTTACAAAAATTTTTTAAAATTATACACTTTTTTTGAAACCTTCTAAAATTTGCGAAAGCAGCTTTTTAAACTTTGAGGTTTGTCTGTCTTTGTCCAAGGTTTTCATGAACTTAACCAACAAAATAACCCAATAAAAACGTAAAATACTCACTCATTTGAAGTAATATAAAGTCGCGAGTTGTGCTACTCTTCGCGGTAAATCGTGAGCAGTGCTAGTTTTCGTTTGAAAATTTGAACGGTGCTAGTCTTCGTGTACGGAGCGACGATTTATGTTTGATCGGAAAATCTGAAAGGGCCTTGGATAAAATCGCAGCTCTTCAGCCTCCGCGGCGAACCAAAAATAAGAAGCGCAGAAAAGTTTGCCAGCAAGAAAGTTGCGCCCGCTGTACACGAGGGCATCGATGCAGTAACGTCCATAACGGCGCGCGACACCAGCCGTCAATTGAAAGTCAGCAGGAAGAAAGCGATAAAATGAGAAACGTAATTGAGCATCTTGAGAAAAGGTCGCAGGCAGGTTAGTCCATTAGGGGTATAATTCGGGCGATGCATGTGCGGCGCGCACAGCGGCTTCCGAGCGTCGGTACAATTTCAAAGTTTTATCAGCACGTAATCGCACAAGTTTTCGATTTAGTCTCGAAAGGAGTCGCGCTGCAGCTCGCGCAGTCTTGGCGCGCGCCAACCGCAGCCGGCGCTAGCTTATATGTATACACGGCTCTCTTTTGCTTTCTGCCCGTCTCTCTTTCTCGCCTGCGCGCCTTCCTTAAGATTGCTCTTCAAATGGAAAACAAGCAATCCCGCGCGCGAGCGGCGCGGCTCGGGCCCGAGTCGATGCACGTCTTTCGAACAACTTAAATTCATTACGAATTTCAATTTCTTAGAGCCGCTGTTCGCACCTGCCCGCCTTCCGATGCCCATTCGATAATCGAATCTGAACTTGGCCCTCGCGGCCGATGAACGGCATAACTTGAACTTACTCGCGCGCGAGCCTAGCGGAGCTTGCCGCGGCAATTAATTCGCAAGCCGACACGCGCATCTGGGCTCGGAGCACGGAGCTGATAAACAGCTGGCCGGCGGCGCGGCGGCGCGGCGGCGCGGCGGGAGAGGAGCGGAAAAATCTGCCGGCAAATAAAGGTCAATTAATCAGAAAGGAATTCGCGGGGAATTTGCCCGGGCGCGCGTGTAATGAAGAGCGAGTGCATATAGAGCGTAGCGCGCGCGGGGGCTTGCATATATAGCTGCACTGCACTTGGAGCGCTAAATTTTTCCCGGCGCGGTTTCTTACCCCATCGAGGCGCGGCCGGCGCTATGCGCTCTCGCTAAATTATAGAAGCGTAATCCCGTCAGATTCGAGGATTTACCGCCGGCCGGCGAATAAATTGCGCGAGCGCGGCGATTATTGAGGCACATCCGCTACAATTCCCCCTGTGCGTAGGCGCTTTTTTGCGCGTACCAGCAGCTACGGAGGCGAGCTATATACATAATACCTATATGTAGGAGCCCGACATCGAATTCCGATTCTTGATCTGCGGCAGCCGAGTAAAGAGCTTATCTCATCATTCTGCGCGGAGGAAAGTAGATATCGCTGCCGGATGATTTCGTACCTTGGATTTCTACTCGTGTCGCGCGCGTGCGCGCTATCCTTTTCTCCCTATCTCCCGTTCGCTCGTTCGCTCGGCTCCTCCTCCCGCGGCTAGGTATTATTGGAAAAATTTTTTACATTCAGGCACGTACTATTTCAATATGCAAATTTCGAAATTCTCCTCCTTCGTTTAGCACTTTATTTCGA
This sequence comes from Nasonia oneida, assembly GCA_037356405.1. Taxonomy (NCBI): domain Eukaryota; kingdom Metazoa; phylum Arthropoda; class Insecta; order Hymenoptera; family Pteromalidae; genus Nasonia; species Nasonia oneida. The sequence goes on along the minus strand of JAZHPH010000132.1, from coordinate 26,068 downwards.
GCTCCGAGGCGAATCCCCCCGGAGACAGAGCCAGGCGCTGAGAGAGAGAGAGAGAGAGAGAGAGAGAGAGAGAGAGAGAGAGAGAGGCCTTGCCGTTTTGACTGCGCGGGGAGACTCCGAGCCATTGAAATACTTACGAGGTTGTTCTCTTTCACTGCGCTCTCCTTTAATCAAATCACAAGCCGAGAGACATTTTCCCGGATAAACTCCGCCTGCATTAATCAGAATACATGGGACGATCCTGCCGGCCCGCTCGTACTACACGCGAGAGTCGGGATTTTTGAAAAATGCGCGCTCCCCCGAGTGCCGCAGCTCCGGGATATTAATGTTTGAAACAGTGCATATCCCGCCGCATGAATTCTGAATCTCTCTCTCTCTCTCTCTCTCTCTCGTCTCTCACACTTCAACCCTCGATCGAACACTCACGACGACGACGACGACGACGAAAGAATTCAAACACTCGAATGCATTCGGCAAATATTGCATTTCAAAGTTCTGTAAACACGGGGCTGACGTGCCGACAAACACGCTACGTTATGCGCGCCTGACAAAGTATCTTTTTGCGTGCAGCCGATGCCTCGAAGCTCGTTAGCCTCGTCGGGCTGCGAGTCATCGGCCTTAATTTCGCCTAATTATCGGCGACGAGTCGGCGCGCTGTGAAAAAAGGGAGCAGGAATAACTTTTACGAGGGCGAGAGACCGCGGCAGGCTCGCGTAGGCAAAGACTCGCGGAGCGTGCGGGCTGATTGAGACTGGCTTCGGAAAGTATAATTCACCTATTCGGACGTGTATTTCTCGGGCGGCGAGCGACTCTCGAGCCGCCGCCGCTCATGAATATGCTAATTCCTCGAGAGCACAATGCTAATATCTGCTGCTAATTTTCTCATCTCCAAGGTGCTGCCGGGCGCTTATTGCAGACAAGGGCGCACCGAGAGGGGAAAGCAAACCAGTAGTTGGCACACAACGCATTTCTGCGCGAGCGGCCTTCAGCACGAAGCCCGCCACGGAGGTATACATCTACTCTCATCTCTCCGTCTTCCTTCCTTTCCCCGCTCCCGCTACCCGCTAGCTCGTGCTCCCACGACATCAAAAAATAGTTTTCGCGCTTTTCCATTCTGCTCGATGAATATTTAACGTGCTTAATCGACGCTCGAGGGGAATAACCCAGCCGATTTTTTATTTTTTTTATCAACTATAATAGTTGATGATGATGGACATTTTTTCAGAGTCTTTCATCGCCTCAGCTCAGTGAGAATTAAAAAAAATCTGCTTATTTTAGTGTTTCTTTTAGTGTGCTTTTCAGGTTTCGAGGTGTTCAAACGCGCGCGTTTTTGAAAAATGTGCGTGCCGTGTAATAATTCTGAATTGCTGTCAATGAATACCAATAAAATTTCTACAACACATTTGAAGGTGGCAGCAAATTTTGAGTGGACTAAGTGCTCGTCTGGACACCGAACAAACTGTACAAATGAATACTCAACAGAAACATATTTTTCTAAACGAAAAAGTTTTACACGAACATTATTCCTACATCGATTTTCTCTCTACACCATAAGTTAGATCATTGTTACAACAATAGGTTATACGCTTGTGTAGGGAATATCTGTATTGTGTAGTTTGTTCGGTGTCGTACAATAAATACCCTATAGCCTGACAGAACGAAGCTCGCGCGCGTTTTCTCAATAACTTACTCGAAATAATCGATAATGTAACGGCTCTATATTCGAAACCGATGGCATTCGCATAAAATTTTTAAGCCACTTAATTGGACTAAATGAATTGGATTTATTTTACAGTGACGGAGATAATTTCGTCGCTCCCTACGAAGAGTAGCGCTGTTCAAATTTTCCAGCGAAAAGTAGCACAATTCAGATTCTTTATATCAGAAAAGATTCGTTATTTTTTAAATAAAAACAAACATTATTAAAGCAGAACTAATAAAATGGTAGAATTAATTAAATTGACGAACATTTTTTTGAAATATTATCGTTTTAAAGATTTTTATAGAAAATTTAAATTAATTTAGAAGTTTAAAAATTGCATTTCCGATAAAATTTTTTTGGCAATTTAATTAATCTTGCCATTTTGTTAGTCCTGCCTTAATAATGTTTGTTTTTATTTAAAAAATAACGAATCTTTTCTGATATAAAGAATCTGAATTGTGCTACTTTTCGCTGGAAAATTTGAGTTTAAATTAAAAATATTAGGAAGGTAAGGTTGTTAAACAAAAATTACTTTGAACTCGTTATATTATCTATTTCCTAATATTTTAATTCGATACTTTCTTTCTCAATTAAATACCTTTTAATTTTAATTTTTCAAAACTTTTACCCTCACATCCTTTGTTTGTTATAAAACCCTCGATTAGGTTACATTTCTCTACAAAACAGATGCATGCTTGCAGAAAAATTTTATTTTTGAGGTGACGTCTAGTCAAATACTTATAAGTATTTATATGATCTGAAATCGATAAGAAATAATAATAATATGAAATTGATATATTATTACTTGCATCGAAAAAGAAACTGTCAGGGCGCATTGGGATGGTGGTTCAAAACTTCCAATTTTCGGTGTTTAAGTTTTTCATGAGCGATCTTCCTGCGATGATTAACTCATTAAATCGCACCTCAAACAGGCCGAGCTCAACGTTTACTCAATTTTTTCATTCGTTGAAAATACGCCAGCATGATAACAACGATAACCTACATCAAATGAAACACTATTGAGAAAATATTTTGAATTTATTTTACAAAATTCAGTTTGATTCCAGACGAATGAGAGGATTCAAATTTAACAAACGAAATTAATAGTATATTGTGCAACTAGGGGGGGGGGGGGGGGGGGGGGTGTTGCAAAAAAGGGAGGATGGAAGACGAGGCAGCAAGCCG
>JAZHPH010000132.1:0-23061 GCA_037356405.1 Nasonia oneida | reverse complement strand
GCTATTTCTAACGAGAATGAGATTTGAGCCCGAGACGAAAACATGTGCAGGACATTTGCGCTTTTGAAAAAAAAAACCAATGTGGGCATGCGTGCCTGATGATGCCTGTCTGTGCGTAATGCATCGTAAAATGTTGAAGTTTTTCAATGCATTCCAATCGGCCGGACGAGAGAGAAAACACGAAGAATAATCAATATTAATGAAAACTGCAATGGAGCGCGCTGCAAATTGGCCTGGATACTGCGCTGAGAGCTGCGGAAAAAAGTACATTAATTTTTTCTGATTTGCCGCTTGCATTGCATTGCACGAGTGGGACTCGACGAGGCAAAGCGAAAGAGAGCTTCGCAACTCTCCACCGCGCGGGTATAAATCCCGCGCGCGACGATATCATCGAGCAGATCGTGCGGAATATCTCCCGGCCACTCGCTCTGCTTATATTCGAGCCGTTATATCTGCAGTCACCAGAGGATTGGCAAATGTGTCTAATAACTTGGAATATAAATCTATACCCACCATGGAGATGCATTAAACTAATGTTCGCGAGTGCGTGCGAGCGCAGTGTCGTATAGCTCATTCAATTTGCTACTCAAAACTTGTACACGCGCGCTGATACTGTATTGTTTGCTTCGTGAACTTTGTGAAAATCTCACGAAATGAATTCATGAAATTTACACGTTTTCTGCGTTAACAATCCCACGCGAATAAGGGCGAATAAGGACGAATAAGTACGTATTATTCCTGCCGTGAGAAGTATACATATAGCACTTGACGTAGATCGAATATGCGTCCGTAAAATTACCGTTTATCGCAGATTTTATATATTAGTAAATTATTCGTCTTAATTCTATTCTCTCGCGCGGTTATACATGTCTCATCCTTTATTGTATGAAAATTCCGTCAGCTTCATTTATGCGATAACGTCGTCGGCGTCGCTTGTACATAGAGCCGAGTGCTGGCTGGCGTGGACGAAGTGGCGTGCGAGTAGAGCCTCATTTTGGTAGCTGCGACTATTCTCTCGCAGACGAATAAAATAAACGAGCTGACAGCTTCGCTATATAGCAGCTCACATAAAACTGCGCGGAGGTCGGACTTGTCGCGCGTATATATCATGCAGCGAAGTACACAAAGATACGAGTACCTCTCCAATTATATAGTATATATAATTTAAAAAATCTCATTTGTTCGCAGCGTCGAAGGAAACGCGCGGGATGATTTGTGAAATGTGAAATCCGATCTCCAGCAGTCCGTGAAAAAAACTTTACAAGATTAAGAAGATTAATGAACGGAACGCTCAGTCAGCCGGAATATAATGAGAATAGTTTTCGCGGTACTAACATCAATGATATTGGCCGGATGCTTGTCTTATTACGTTACGATGTCAAATAACTTGCAGAACTTGTACCTTGAACTTTGCTCCGTAGCAGTTCATCATTTATTTTGTTTAGCAGTTGATTAATTTGCTAAACTTATGTCTTGAGTTATGCTCAATCACGGAGAAATTTAATTCTGACCTGCGCGCACTAATACCATATTTGCGCAGTACATTATAAGATCTCTAAAAAAATTAACTTTTAAGGTTAGGCGAGTTTGATATATTCCGCAACAAAATTACAGATAGAAAAGAACTGAGATCAATCAAACAAAGTCAAGTTTATTATATTTAATCGTAATGAAGCAAAGAACAACTCTCAAGATATAATTATTACGTAACTTGCCTTGCCCCTTTCATTGTACTTATGATGTTTGTATGACGTTCTAATATGTAAAAAGAAAATCTTGAGAGTTGCGGAATATATCAAACTCGCCTAACCTTTTACTTTTTTAAAAGTTAATTTTTTTTAGAGATTTCAATCCTTTTTAGTAAATTTGTTGAGTATTTCATATTCAACGTAGTAAAAATAAAATATAAGCATTTTTAGCACCTTTCGACCACAGCTTTTTGGTAACATTTTTATCACTAACATGAAATCACTGATTGTTCTGATATACACCACCCTCGAATTATTTCTACACCTAGACACTAAAAACCACGGTGCGAACTACCCAGACCTTGTCATCGGCCACCCTGTACACCTAAACACCGCCCTTGAATGATTTGTACACCAAGACACCGAAAACAACCTAAACCTTGTCATCGGCCACCTCTTAATTCTAAATATCGTAATATAATATTTTATATGAGAAAGCAATCCCCGTGTGTATATAGCCTTGCGACCAACTTCACGGTCCTCACACTTCTTGCGGCTAACTTAACGATCCTTTCACATTTCGGGCTGAAGAAGAAAAACGTGATTTTAGCATTTTTGGATTATACACTCACATATTATAAAAATAAGCAGCCTTTTCACTAATATTTTTGTTGGAAATCATAGTTTAGCTCAGAAAACATTCTAATGAGCCAAAAAACCTTACCAACAGTAATGATAAGTATTTTTTTTTTTTTGTATAATGAAAAATCCTAACACCAATATAGAAGTAAATAGTGTCACGGGCGCCGCGGCTTCGTCCGCTTCTCAAACTCGCCTTTGTGGCGCTACCGCGCCGCTTGATGCGCGTGTATTTCATCGGCACATTATCGAATTTAAAATGATCCTGTAAATTCACAGGCAGATAATTTTTTCTCGATTGATTGAAGCTGTGCGAAAAGCCGGTCCTTCCCCGTGAGCGACTACGCGCGAAAGCGCAGCATTTGAAAAAGACGACGGTGCAGGCGGTTTTAGGTAAGGCGCGCAACAGGAGAGTAGTCCTATATTTCCTATATTCCTATATATAATTAAAAAGACAAAGCGAGCGCCGCGCGGAATCGTACACTACTGCACGGGGATAGAGAAATCCCTGTCCACGCGAGGATTTGCCTTTGCAAATTTACGACATCCGCTTACAAGCGACGGGCTCGAAACTGATAAAACTGGATACCTAGCGGTGACCCCTCGAATTATCGTTCTTGAATTTACGGCACACGAGGCGTTAGCTCGATTTATCGAGCTGTACGTCAGTCGCGGAACGACGTAATCGCGCCGAATCCAACACCCTGCGCCTGCACAACACGAGGCCCTTTTTTCTCTGCAGTCAATGTCAGAAGCATATTTGATATCATTGCAATCCATATGCACGATTTTATCGATCTCGCGCATGTTTGCTTGTTTGTTTGTAACGCATCGCTCGCCTCTTTACATAGAGCGCAGCATTTCCCAGTTTATTTGATATAATATTTGATTGGCCAAGCAACACAATATCAGCTTTATAATGCACGAACGGTCACATTCCATGGTGCTCCCTAGGCCCAGTCGCGACGACATCTGATCTTATAAGTTTGGACGTTTTCACGCAGGCTGCAGAATCAAGCTGAGCTTTGAGCTTTGATAAGTACTTATACGATCCACACGTTCGATTCTGTATTGTAACATATAGCTGCGTAAGCTTGTTTACATCCAGCAGGTTCAGCGAAGCAGTTTTACCTCTTTTAAAACATGTTGAGTCAATACTATATTTAAGCTTGCTGGCGCTCTGACAATAATCTCGTGAAAATGCCGGCTTTTTGTTGGTGTGCGTTTCGTTTTATGCGCGAATCATACCTGCATGTGTCAATAAATTTCGCTCGCGGCTGCACATTAACCCCGAGCAAACTGTACACATAGATACCCTACAGGAAAAATGAGATTTTTTATTATTTTACTACTCCGCGAAACTCTACAGAATCGCATAACGTATTGCTAGATCATTGTTGCAACAATGCGTGTATAGTAAATAAAAAAAAATTGAGTATACCTGTGTAGAAAAATACAATTGTCTAGGGTTTTTATGTGTAAAGTTTTTGTTCGGTGTCCGCACAATGAGCAGATTTCGTGTAAATCAAAACTCGCAGCCGAGCCGATAGCGCAGGAAATTGGTAATCAGCGTGCAGTTATAGAAGCGGGAGACAGTAAAAAGTGCACAATTTACGCGGGAGAGTATTGTTATAGAAGCCGCACACGTAGACAGCTGAATAATACGGCTCGAGCCGCGAGGAAGCTTCTCCATGACTCTGCTCGACTTTTCGATATCGGCTGCGCACAAAGGGGGTGTGTAGCGGAGGTGTGTAGCGGAGGTGTGTAGCGGAGGTGTGCAGCGGGGCAGGGATCTTGGCGCAAAGATAAAGCGGTCGCGATCTCCCGCGCGCGCCGCGTATAGAGAGCGAAGGAAGTAAGGGGGAAAAGTAGGGGCTGCCTGGCTGCCTCGCTCGCAGGGGGTGATTGAAATCGGGCGCCGGGGATCGAAGGCGCCTAGTTACGGAGCCCATCAATAAAGAGTCCTTCTCGGAGCGTGTAGCGAGGTGCGCGCGCCGACGAGCGATGGTCCTGTACTGAGAAGAAGGAAGCCACTCGACAGAGAGAAAGAGCGAGCCTTTGTGTACCGCCGCGCTGCATTCGAAACCTGGCTTTCTTTTATTATATATCTAACTCGTCGTCGCTGCAGCATCGGCCGCAAAAAGCTGCGCGCAAGCGAGGCGCCTCTTTAAGCGAATAACGCCGGATTCCGCCGGGCGCGCAATAACGCTGCGGAAATAAACAAATCGGGTGCAGGGTATGGCTTCTGGACTATTCAGTTACACTTGTTCGGCCAATAAAAACGGGAGAGGAACTGCTGCCCTCGGAATTGCCGGCAATATCAGATGTATTCCAATGGTCGCGAGTCGTTAGCTCTGGATATAGGCATTGTCGATGCGCCGATAAAAGCAGAGTATGCCGGTGCGCAGTATATATAGCTGTGTGCGCCGCCGCCTCTCGCTCGAGCGCAATGTTTTCAGATGTACTCTTTGATCGGCCGAGGCATTTGCTCCCGCGCAACGAGTTAGCAGGCGTATAACAACAGTTTACGGTCGCGAGCCGTTGATCTTGCGCCTCTTAACTTGTATACTGCAGGCCCGTCGACGCGGCGAGCCGCACACGTCTTTTTTTAACCGGATCTCTTTCTCGCGCAGCTCCTCGATTCCGCGCTTCGCGGGGCTCGAGTCGATCCTTTGCCTTGTTTATCTTCGGCGGCGTCTCGCGCTCGCGCCGGGACGTGCCTGGCATGCAGCTCCGGCTGGCTGGCTGTACTTTCACATGTAGTCCCCCGCTCCCCGGCTCCTTCCTCGCTCCTCTTCGCCCTTTTCGCTGTATCGCGCGCCAAAGGAGTGCAGCTCTGCACGCGGCGTCGACGCGCTCTGATATCGCCCCCGAGATTCGGAGAAAAGGCCGTGTACTTATATATATAAGTACATATATATATATAGCAGTAGCTCTTTCCGCGCGCCGCGAGCCGGATCGAGGAAAAAGCTCTGTTTCGCGCATGTAGGAAATCCGCCGTGAAATCCTTTATGTCGTGTATACACAAAGTACTTCCCCCCGCCCCGACGAGCGGTGGTCGCGCTCCCGAAAACTGCAGCGCTCGGATAACCAATTTCCTCTTCCTCTCCCACTCGCGCTCTACACTCCGCACTGCTCACACTGCACCGCCTCGCTCGACAAACTCCTTAACTCCTTAATTTCTTTCATACTCTCCGTTACGTCAAGTCGCCACCTGCTCGCTTCTTTGCTGTCCCGAGCTAAGCATCTCTTCCTGCGATGATTAACTCATTGAATCGCTCCTCAAGCATGATAACAGCGATAAACCGCGGCTGAAACTAAACACAGTCACCCGTCTTCTTACCGTGCATAACTTAGATTATCGTTCGTCAGTCTTTTATTTTTCTGTCTATTATAAATATCAAGTGCATGACACCGTCTAAACTGTACACGCAAATGTCCTACACCTATTTATTACTATTTTAGCACACTGAGAAACTCTACACGAGTGTATAACCTATTGTATAGTAACAAATGATCCAACAATAGGTTATGCGATTGTGTCGAGTTTTTTCGTGCATGCCAATGTTCAGCTTTACTTTATACGCAACAGATTTAAAATGCATTTTGAACCAAAGTTTGGCGTTGCCCATGTAATCAAAAGTTCTAGACATCGCAAACAAAAAATTTGAGCATATTCGTACTCCACGCACGAGGATAAGAAACTACTGAAACAACATTTTTTGCGACAACCTGTTGCGACTTTTGTCTTCTAATTAAAAAACGCGTAAAAACAAGATATGTTATAAATTGAATTTAATGCAATAGAACGGGTTGTAACGATTACGACGACAAATTGAAATTATTACAGCACAAGGACTATCTGAGTATTTTCCTGGATAATTTGACGAGCTCTAAGATATAGTGTAAGGTACGGTGTGCTTCACAGCTTTTTGTGGGTGGATGCGAATATCGATCCCAGTAGTAGCTGATGACTAGGGACACGTAGCCTCGTAGCTGTGTTGGTAGGAAAATGTGAATATCGATTTTGGATGATATTTATATGTGCATATTGAGTCGCCACCTATGATGAGCTGTTCTCGTGATGGTCAGATGAGACGGCTTGGAAATCCAGAATCGATCACCCCATGCAGGAGTCGGATAAAATATTATTCACGCTCTCTAAACGGAAAGCGTGCCGCAGTTAACGAGCAATTTCTACTTCCCTTTGGGGTTACAATAAGATGTATCGTTTTCTATTTATATCTATGCTCCTGAGGGCCCTTAAAGAAATATATTCAACAAAAAGGGTTACAACGTCGAATGCTTATTGCTGGCGATAACTAAATATGCATATGTGCAAATCCACAGAAAACCGGACACTTCAGAGGGTCTGAGTAAACAAAATTGAAATTTGAGGGCACACCTACCAGACCAACTTTTTTGGATTCCTTAGGTCACCCAGAACACGAAAAACATTGGGTTCCCGCGATATCAAAATACATATTTTTTGCCGGGCAGTTTGATTTCTCTTATATGGGAAATTAACATGGAAAAGAAAACTAGCTTTTGCTTAACTGTAGGTACTCAATATCCGGAGGCGCAATCCAAAAATGTGTATTACTAGGATCGAAGTATTAGAAGAGGGCTTTAATTTGAGGGCTGGGGGGTTAAAAATGGTTTCCTGGGTAAAAAGTTGTCTAAACTTCAAAATAGCAAAAAATCATGAAACCTTATGGATTTTTTTACGAAAATCAGCGATTTTCCCCAGATTTAAAATCCTTATAACTTTTTCTTCGAGCGGTCAATTTTAACCATCCGGCCCTCAAACTAAAGCCATTTTCTTCTTATTTTGTTTTCAAAAATCAGATTGATCATTTTATTAGTTTTATCAGCTATATATTTATATAGCAATGAAAAAGCTCAAAAACAGCCATGATTGATGAGCATACGTGTATCTGATCGAACAATTAAAATGTTGATATATAAATTTTGAAAGCAAAATAAGAAGAAAATGGCTTTAATTTGAGGGCCGGATGGTTAAAATTGACCGCTCGAAGAAAAAGTTATAAGGATTTTAAATCTGGGAAAAATCGCTGATTTTCGTAAAAAAATCCATAAGGTTTCATGATTTTTTGCTATTTTCAAGCTTAGACAACTGTTTACCCAGGCAAGCATTTTTAATTCACCGGCCCTCAAATTAAAGCTCTCTTCTGATACTTTAATCGTATTAAGACGCATTTTTGGATTGCGCTTTCAGATACTGAATGGGTAAAGTTGAACCGTGGCTAATTTTCGTTTATTTTCCCCATGTCAAATTTCTATAAGAGAATTTAAAGTACCCGGCAAAGAATGAAAAAAGTCTTGTGAAAACGCGGGAACCCAAGGTTTTTCGGGTTCTGGGTGGCCTAAGGAACCCACAAAAGTTGATCTGGTAGGTGTGCCCTCAAATTTCAATTTTGTTCACTCAGACCGCCTGAAGTATCCGGTTTTCTGTGGTTCTGTGGATTTGCACATATATGGTGGGGAGAAGGGGTGAAATATATAGGCCTCAATTTGAAAATATTTTTCTATGAATCTCTTGTAAGCGTAGGTAATCGTTGTGTTGGTTAGCTCTTTTATATTTCGGAGACGCTCACAAGGGACGAGAGCATCAGTCCTCGACAGATCCCCGAACCGACAGCACGGGGAATAATATCGTTATCACATTTAAAAATTAAGAGTATCAAACTTACTTATGCGTATACGAATTCAAAAAAAAAATAAATAAATTTTTTAATTTTTATACGGCAAATAAATAATTGTAGCTCACAGAGGCCGCCAATTTTTGTCTCTTCTCATTGAAATATCTATACACTGGATTATATAATTTGATTTTAATTCAATCTATTTCTGATCAAAACTGATTGAATTAGCTCAAATTTATAAAATTACGGTGGGTGTTGAGATATCGTCAGGTGGATTTAAATAATATTTTGAATAAATTCCGAACAAATTTGTTCAAACATTATCTAAATTTACCATAATTTAAGTTAATTCAATCTATTTGTGATCAAAACTGATTGAATTAGTTCAAATTTATAAAACTACGGTGTGTACTGAGATATCTTGATTTAAAAAGCTGTTGGTGAACTTTATGAGATCGAGAAAGTTACTCCACTCGATACTTTTCGATAGGTTTCATCATTTTCATCCTCATTTCAAACCATCGTATATGGTTGCACGCTAATCTTCAGAGTATAGTGACTCTAAAAGAAAGTGAAAAAATCACTCTATAACAGATTTAGAGCATTTAAACGTGTAACAGTCGACGAAATTCCTCAAGATATACATAGAACTAACTGTTCATTACGATGCTTGCTCATGACGTTGGATTTTCACATGGAGAAACCTAGAGCTCGTATATAACGTTTGCCAAGTGCTTATTACCGCTTATACTCTCATAATAAGTTTATAAAAATTATTAAATAAAATGCCAATCAAGTACGATACTGATTTAATCACCTCGATCTTTGGTAGCCCGCCACCTCTACACTGCTCAGATTTCCGTTAAACTGGGGCCAAATTCCACGCTTATAAATTCAAAACTATCTCGCTTGCTTCTCAACGAAATACAATATTCGGTAGTACTATATTTCCAAATTTTATAATCACATTTCAAGGTTTATATATACTTTGTCATCGTGGGCGATCAAAGGAAGAATTCGTTGGATAGGTTTTTGTGATCAAATTAGTCGAACTTCTCAGTTACGATTTAAATGATTCTTATGCGAAGGATAAATATATGAGATGAGAGATAAAAGAATAATAAGAAGATGAAAAAACAAATATTTCAAAGGACGATGAAAAAATAATAATGGAAAAGTTGGAGAAGATAATGAGTCTAATTACTTTAGTTCGGGTGATTTAATAAAAAGGGTAAGAGTCCAAAGATAAAAAGCTTATCTTCGGAATCAGAAGGAAAGGCCCGTGTGTAGCCCGGCCCTGAGAGAATAACGTGTTGCGCGTCTCCTTTGCTATATCCCAGTCTTTCTTCGGCCGACTTTTTTCACTCCCTCTCCTGCCTTGCGTTCTTCTTTTTACCGCCTTCGCCTTGATCTATCTATTATCTGATGGTTTTATACGCTGCGCTGCAGCAGCCGCGCGACCATTCCTCCCTCACTATACTCAGTCGACCCAGTCTTTTTTCTGCTTCCCTTCGAGTCTGTAGTCAGCTTCCGCTCTAGCCTTCCATGGCTTCAGAACAACGAGGCCGTCCTCCGTTGAGAACATTTTTCGCAGCATAATTAAGCCGCGCACACGCGAGTTCTTTTCATTCTCTCCCGTCGGCGTCGCCAGCCCGTGCACTTGCGCCTCAAAAAATTAGCACAGACCGCATAATGAAGCCATACTAACAGCCGGCAACCGAGAAACAGAGAGAAAGAGGGAGAAAGAGGAAGAGAACTTTCGACCCAAGGTTACTGAGCCGTTGTGTAATCGCTCGAGAGCGGAAGCTGTGTTATTTCAGCCCCTGAACGAAAATCCCCGGGGAAGCTGTCGTTCATCTTTTCATCATACTTTTTTTTCCCGCCTTTTTCCTCTCTTATATTTTTAATAGAAAACTTTTTCTCTGAATGTGCCAATCATTTTTGGGCTTCGGTTTTTTTTTCATTGTCACCTACCTACGTGCCCAGATAATTTCGTGCACACTTACCTTTTTAGCGTGCGTTTATCGTTCTCTCGAAAGTCGCAGAATAAAAGTTGGTTGTGAATTAGAAATGAGTTTATTTTTAGAAGTAAAAATGTTTGTTTATTAGGAAAATGAATAACAAGATATGTAGATTGTATATGTATATGTATATATATATATATATATATATATATATATTCATGATCGCGCTCATAATAAAAGTACAATAATAGTATCATATCAAATCACGAGGACAAATTCAATATTCACATAGTGCGGATGTTAGCCCTTAAAAGTATCGCAACAAATTCACGGTGGACTGATCGTAACGTTCCTTCGTAATTCTGCTTATTTTGGTAGTCACTTGAATTCAATGAAGTGTAGCATTCTCCATCGCGGCTTCCTCGTATAGCTCATAATAAGACCGCCGACAAGAAAGCAGCAGCAGAATGTTTGTGTTTAAAAGTTTTATTAATTAACAAAATACAATTTACGTATATAACAATATAGTAAATAAAGTTGATATAAGAAAAGGCTCATAAGTAACAAAGTATCAACAAACATGTCTAAAAATCGGTTTGTGACGTTTCGGGGACATAGTGAGAAGCTGCATGAGCGTGTCGTATAATTACAATATAAAAGTCGTACATAAAAACGAAGGATAACGATCATTCTTGCGCTACTTGCGGAACTGATCGAAGGACGCTTCCTTATAAATTACGGGACTCAGATAACGAGATTCTGAAGCTGGTAAGCTCTCCGATCGACTGTGATTCGACAGGTCAACGTTATACTCTTTAAAAATTTATTTCTATCTACTTTTTATTAACTTGATTGATATAACTAACTTCTGATTCACCTCGTAGCGTTTTACGAAAAAATAAAATACTGATTAAAAATAAAAGCACAAAAGTACACGACGGAAGGACGAGAAAGGGAACACCGGTGAAGAGGTGTCACTAATCAGGCACTTTACACTAGCTTTCTTTTTCGTCCGTTCTCTTCACATCTCAGCTCGTTAATTTCCGATTATTTATAATTAAATTCTTTTTCGGGTTTTCAATTATTTTTATTTAATTCCTGATAAAAACTTCTCGCGCAGCACGTCGTAAAAAATGGCAGTTTGCACACTGGCCGAAGGAATCCAAGTGAGAAGGTTTTAATACAATTCATTGCCACCGCATTATCTTTTTAATATATTTTTACCGTTTATCTTCCATTAAGTTTTGTTTGTTAGCATCACTCGCACGCAACGCAAAAACACTTTGAAAACGCAGCCACGCTCGCACTCAAACATCCGCTTTTTCTGTACATCATTTTTTATTATTTCATTTATTTCTTTCTCGCTCTCTTTCGCTCTCTTATTCTCTCTCTCTCTCTCTCTCTCTCTCTCTCTCTCTCTCTATCTCTCTCTCTCTCTCTTTCGCGCGTTCTCTCATCCTTTTCTTTGCACTTAAGAAACATTCGGAACATGCTCGCATCTCTGAATCTGTCTCAGTTTCTTGTTGGTCAGTGCACGCAACAGCACATCCTAACTCGTGCCGACGCACTGCAACGAGTCTGGATACCCGAGCATACTCCCCTTTGTATGTTTGTTCCGCTTACTTTTTTGTATGTTCGTGTGTATTCTGATGACTCGGCAACCTTGAATTTCGTCAAGCGTCGTAAGACGAGTGAGAAAGCAAAGGTCTAGTCATGGGATACACGGGACAATCGGCCTACGTCATCAGCTCCGTTGTATCATCGACGTCCATTTCGTCCGAGGGTTCCATCCTCACAGCCAATTGTGTGTATCCCATGGCGACTTCTCGTCTGTTCGACATTGCCTGAAAAGAGTTAACGACGCTGCATCAGTGCCTGTTGACTATTTAGGAACCAGTGCACAGTGGAGCCGATGGGTCAGAAAAGAGGAAAAATTAGCTTCACGGGAAAAAAAGCATCCACTAGATTCCTCCAAGCGGGATAATGTTCGTTTAGTTGTAGTGTATTTTAAGGATCCATGTCCCTCATCAGACTGATACCCCGTAAGGAAAAATTACCCCAGAGCTAGTGTGTACCTCATTAACCTTAACCGATTTTTGCGAAATTGAGTTAACGAGACAAATAAAATGTTTGCTCGAGGGAAACGAAAATGTACGTAAAAGTGAATAAAAATAGGTGAGAAAACGTTCAAATTGGCCGTAATGGTACATTGTGTATCAAGGAGAGAAAATAGGCTAAGTATAGATGTACCATAGGAAGAAAGGCTATTTCAGACTTGGGTGAGGTGTTTTCAGCACTCGTCTACTTCTCGTGCTTAACACCTCACCCTCACCCTCGCTCGAAGTAGCCCTTTTTCTTCCCTTAATGCACAATGTACTGTTAACACTTTTCCAGTAAAATAAATGAGTAATCGAAAATATACTAAATTTAGCGGTTTTAGCAAAAATCGGTTAAGGTTAATGGAGTACATACTAGCTCTAGGGTAAGTTTCCTTACGGGGGATCAGTCTGAGGGGCTTGGATCCTTAAAATACACAACTAAACGAACATTTACCCGCTTGGAGGAATTCGTTGAATAATTTTTTCCCGTGAAATTTGTATTCCTCCTTTTTTGACACCCACTGTGCAGTGGCCCAAGTGCATGTTATAGAATGTTACGGAATGCTATATGGCATGTTATGATATTGTTATGGTATATGTCAGCTGATTCGTGTAGCAAAAGTGAAAGCCTCATCTTCCTCGAATGCGAATCAAAAAATTGAAAAGGTGTGTGATACTCCTGTAAGTACAATGTGCGCGCATTGAAGTAGATGAGGCTTCGTCGCGGCCTCGCATGGATCGTATCACGAGACAAACTGCGACAAATAAAAGGCTCGTATACCACGAAATCAGATCTGCGCAAGTGTACCGTGTGCGAGAGGTGCAGAGGATGCTTTGTGAAACCCCACGAATAAGTAATTATGCAGTGTAACATGAGAATGACAATAATTAATCGAAAATTATGAGTAAAGTGCAACACTCAAGTGACTATACGAAGTGGAGACGTGTCAAAGGTCTGCAGTTCGTTAGAAATCGATAAGAGAAAAAACTGAGTAAATATAAAGCTTCAACGGGGTCTGCACTCTGCGTGAGTAATTTGCAAGCAGTCAAACTAGGATCATATTGGAGGGAGTAAATATATAACCGAAACTAAGTGAGAAATTACTTTTTGAGTGCGTCACATTGTGGTATTGCGTTTGGTAACTTTTGCGCAACTGCGCAAGTGTACCTGAAGTGCGACGAATATCGTGGCGAATATCGCGATGGAAGCCACGCAGATGGCCACGGCCAGCGTGGTGGCCGCCGTCACGGCGAAATCCGTCGACTCGTCCTTCAAATCGAAGCCGTTCGAATCGCTAGCTTCCGACAGAGCGTTCAGCTTGGCCTTCTCCATGGGCGTAAACTCGGCTCCAGGAACTCTTCTTTTACCGGCCGGAGAGCTGTTCCTGCAGCCACCTGTCAAATCAAAACGCGAACAAGGGCTCGGCTTAATTAATGGCAAATAATTCACGGCGTGCGCGCGCACACACACACACACACATATACATACTCGCGCGCTCACATCAAAGTCGACTAATGCGAATCTTATCTCGGGAGCGTAGGTGCCAGATACAGGCCTACAGTACAAGAGACAAGGCGAAGAGCGAGCGTAACACATGCGTGTGTGCATTAATGCCGAGTTGAACGTTTGTAGAATTGTTTCTGGAGGGTTGATTCAGTGCAGCCGAGCGCAAAGAGACTTTGCCTGGCGCGCTCAGCGCTCAAAGAGAACAGCGCACAGAAGCAAGTTACGCTTGCGTGCACTCGCGCTGAAAATGTATAAAATTTCGCGAGTGTGTGGGTGTGTGCGCTGGCTCGTTTGAACTGCAGCAGTAGCAGCTGCAGCAGCACAGAGAGAGAGAGAGAGAGAGAGAGAGAGAGAGAGAGAGAGAGACAAAGAAAAGCGAGCAGCTGCAGCATCGGTAGAGATTGACCTACCGGTCTCAGGATCACAGACGCAGCACTCTTCGGTCTCGTCGAGCTTCTCCTCGCCCTTGCAGCAGGGCACGCACTGGTTGTTGAGCTTGTCGAGGTGCAGCGGCGGCGCGCAGCCCGAGCAGCTGAACTTGCCGGGACCCGTGCACCTGTGGCAATCGAGGTGGCAGTTCCTGCAGAGGCGCGTCGGGTGGTCGTAGTACTGGGTCCCTAGACAGGCCATACACATGCCGGTCTCCAGCATCGAGTGCGGTGGGCAGGAGGTGCACTCCTGCGGTCCCTCTCCTGAAAACAGACGGACGAAGCCGCATCGCTGGCTAATACGCTCGAAGGAAAAACTTTAGCCGATGAAATTCTTTAATCAAACGGCACTCCCGTTACCTTTGCAAGTGTGACAGTAGTGGTGGCACTTCTGACAGCCGTAGGTGGTTTTGAAGTAGCCCTCCGGACACTCGGGGTGGCACTCGCCCGCGGCCAGCTGCCAGCCCTTCGGACAGCTCACGCACTGATCCCTCCTTGGTCCCGAGCAGGTCTTGCAAGACAAGTAGCACTTGGCACACTGACCCCTGTCGCTGTAGTACCTGTCGGGGAGAAGGTCATTGCGATTTCGAGAAGCGATCGACATTTGGGGCCTGATGGATATAGGTATACGAGGCACTCTAGTTACCCGTGAGCGCAGGAGGACCTGCATTCGCCGCTCTGGAGCTGCAGCCCGTCCTGGCAGGAGGTGCAGTTGAGCCTGGAGACGCAGCTGGTGCAGGTGTGGAGGCAGGGCACGCAGACGGGCCTGGAGCTCCTGAGCTCGGAGTAGTAGCCGGTGTCGCACTGGGCGACGCAGCGCTTGCCCTGCAGGAGCAGTGGGCTCTGGCAGGTGATGCAGAACTCCTCGGTCGGGCCGGCGCAGCTCTCGCAGGTCGAGTGGCAGCGCTTGCAGTGGCCATCCTCGTAGAACTCGAAGCTGTCGCAGCGCGAGCGCGACTCCGGCGCGCAGAGGCCCTTCTTGTTCAGGCTCCAGCCGGCCTCACAGCTCGTGCAGCTCGAGGCGGTGCAGTTGGCGCAGCCGGGCGGGCAGGGCACGCACTCGCGCCGCTTCTTGTCCGCGCTGAAGCCGCTCGGGCAGGAGCGCCGGCACTCGCCTGCAATTGCACGCACAACACCTTCTATACGGGCTTTGTCTCGCGATCGCGGCACAGCTATATCAACTCCCTCACGAGTCCGCCCCGTGCGTCGAATTTCGAATTTGGCCCAACTCTCTTCAAGTCTCGGAAGCTTTCGGCTGCAACTCGGGGCTCAAGTTTTCGCGGGAGGAAAGCCTTTGGAAGTGCGCGCGGGCATACTTAGCCTCATTTTCCGCTTCGGTGACTCGACTATGATTTTCCTTGATTTCGTTGATGCACTCGCAGCATAATTGTATGTACTTACGAGTACTGCCGACGAGCGCCTTGCCGTGCCCGGCCTCTTTCCACTTGCGACCTATATGCCGTTCGGCTTTAATCGCGGAGGCGCGTTGTGCGCGCGTTCCAGATAATGATCTCCCGACGCGATGAGAATTACGAAAACTTATACGCCGCACGGTGTATAGGAGCATCTAAAAAACGCGCGAGCATAGCGTGGTCTGTGAATATGAGAAGCAAGTTCAGAGATCCTTTCGCCGGGGAAGAGCGAGCGCCGGCTTTTTCAACTTCCATTTGCTGATTGCCAGTAAATTTGTGTTTCCAATTACAAAATGGTTGTTCGAACAAAAGCCAAATAAACAAAGCTCGCGACGGAGAGTGCGCGCGTCTATTTCGCTGGGAGCGCAATTAGAATTTTTCCCGGCGCCGCACGATTGCAAGAGAGCACGCGCCATTTGGCGAATCATCTCCGAGTCTTTTTCTAGCCCGCCGAGTCGGCCAGTGTGTGTGAGAGAGAGAGAGAGAGAGAGAGAGAGAGAGAGAGAGAGAGAGAGAGCGATGAGAAAAATGAAATCTTCGAGTAAGGACGAGGAGGCGAGGGAGCAAGCAGAGAAATAGAGAGTAAGAGTCCGAGGCGAGGAAGCGGGGCGGCGGAATGGAGTGGAAAGTGAGAAAGCTTTTTGCGGTTGTGTAAGCGAGTTGCGGCGAGACGAAGTAGGTAGCCGGTGTGCAGCGCTTGGCAATTGTGCGAATTGCGCTTGGAAAGCCGTCAAACCCGTTGCAGTAATTCTCTCTCTCTCTCTCTCTCTCTCTCTCTCTATCGCGCGCGCGCGCGTAGTTTTGTATAGCTGGCGAGCGCCGCACTGACTCGGAATCAGACTCACCTCGGAAGGAGTAGAGGCCGGATCGACATCCGATGCACTGGTTCGCGCCGGTGCCGTTACACGTCTCGCAGCTGGGGTGGCAGGGCACGCAGTTGTAGTCCTGCGTCTCGTACGTGTAGAGCGGGCAGGCTGCGTAGCACTTGTTCTCGTGCAGCACCAGGTGATGCTCGCAACTCGTGCAGTGATCCGGCCGGTCCGAGCAGCTCGCGCAGTTCGCCTCGCACGGCACGCACGTGCTGTTCTCCGCATCTGTAAAACGAACGTGGGCCATTATGGCGGCTGCCTCGCGTATCGCAGCTCTTTTCATCCAGTTTTTCTCCGTTCAATCCGGCGAAACTCTACCTCTGTTTTTGAACCAGCAAGAATCGAAATCCCGGCCGGAAAAAAACAACAACAAAATCTGCGGCTGCTTCGTATTTCCCGTACGCAGCAGCGGGTTCGACTGATCGGGAGCCCGATAAAGGTAATTTTTCGCGTTCGTTAATTAAATCTTCCCGTTGCCTTACTCGGAGAGAGGCGTTCTCGAAAGGATGCGGTTTATTGAAAAATACGTTGCAAAATCGCTTCGCTGTATCCTCGTTAGCAGTCGTTCGCGACGCGGAGATGCCGGAGCAAAATGTAGTCAAAAGTTGTTTCCGCAAAAAATCCGACGAAAAAAAATATTACGAAAAAAAATCGTATTTTTTACGCGTGAAGCGAATACGTCGAGGGCGAAAAAACCTCGAATTCAATAGCTGCGCAGAGAGGGGAAAAACATAACGGCTGTATTCTGCGAAAGGGCGAATCAAGAATAACGCGAGTACCGCGAGAGCGCAGGGGAAATTGAAAAAGCGCAGTGTATAGATAAGAGCGAGCGCGCACGGGGCCTCGCGGGGGTAATTAGTCGCACGCGGTATGCGCCGCGGCTACTCGAGGGTAATCGCGTATAAGGAACGACGCGTATATCAGTCTCCGCGCGGGAGCCGCTGCCGGTGGCTCGCGCTGCCCGTAGCCGGCGCCAAAGAGAAGGATGAAGATGGAAGGGAATACGGAGGCCCGAGCGCGCAGTTAGGATCGCACGTTAGGGGTATTAATTTCGCAAGGAGACGTAGCCGCAAAGCGTGCGAGAGCGCAGAGCGCGTAACTGTATCACTTACTTTCATAGTAGCCCTCGGGGCACTGCTGAAGACAGACCGCCAAGTCGGTAACTCGTAAGTGGGCCGGGGCGCACGAGAGGCAGGAGTCCTGGCCGGCGCCGGCGCAAGTTTCGCAGGATTCATGGCACGGCCAGCAAACACCACCCTGGTTCGGGAAACTCCGGGGCGGGCATCGGCTTACACACGTGCTGCAAGCATTATTATAACCGTCCAGCGTTCAACAGATGACTCTTGCTGACTCTTGAGCCCCCGCGATGCGTCCCAGCCCTTTTGCGCTAGCTCTCGTCGGGGCTGTTTGTTTTTATGCGACTCGATCGCTCAAGCACTGTACTCTTATGCATTTCATTACTCGGAAAGGTATTGATTGACGTGCGATTATCAGATTATCCGCGACTGGCATCCGCTTTCAATTGAGCCAACAAACCAGGTAGTAGATGATCGCTGTATTCAGTTAGGGCGCGGCCGGGTCATCAAAATAAAAGCTTGAATGAATGGAAACCTTAATTTTCATATATTTTTATCCGCGTGTTCTGAACCCCTTTGGCGCGAAGCTCAGCGTAAAAAGATTATAAGCATGTATATCTGTTATGAAATGAAAACGAAAAAATGAGCAAGACACACACGTGTATACGTGATTCTTTCGCACAAAATAAAATCCCGCAAATTAATCTCTAACTAAAAATTGCCTCGTACGGCGCGTGTTGAACTTTTGCCCTTTAAAATGTATCGCCGCAGGTAAAAGGCTCGCGCTCTACTCGGTTTAATTAAAGTGAAAAAAAACCTGGCGGCGTATGTGCGAGTGAAAGCCAAGTGGAAGGGCAAAGCGAAATGGGCGGTAAAGTAATTGGGAATAAAATTTAATAAACAGCGAGTGAGGACTGACTTGTCGAGGCGGTAGTTCTTGCAGGCGACACACTGGGTGGGGCCCTTGCCGTAGCAGCCCTGGACGTCGCACTGGGGATCGCAGTCGCGTAGCTGGACTCGCCTGCTGGGATCGAGAGAGCCGTCCAGCTGAACAGCGGCCGTGTCACCCGGCAGTCTGTTGGTCATGAGCGGCCCGGACGAGCCGTCGAGGGTCGTCATGGAGGGATCGACATTGGAGGCTGCCCCGGCGTACGGGTCCTGATAAGCCTGAAAGCCAGAGGTAGAAAAGAAGTCGGCGTTCGGGTAATCATAGTCGGAGGCGCGAACAGGCTGCGCCTGTGTCCGCTCGTAGTGCGCGAGGTAATGAATCGAGCTGAGCTGTGCCTCGGAAGGCGCCTGTACCGGATTATATTGCTTCGTGCGTATCCTGATGGGGTTCGATGCCGTGCCGTAGAATACCAGCTGCCACTTCTTCAGAATTCCTGTAACAGTATCGCAGTGGACGCCAATGTTATTCCTCGTTATCATTTATTTGTTCAATATTTATACTTCAACACTACTGCAACATGCAACAATCCCCAAAGCAACACATAAGCCACACCGTGTCCCATTCGCCATTAGTGCACATGCGACTGTGCAAGTATGTAAAAGCTTAGTAAATATCCGCACAACAAAAAGTTGCCGTTAAACAGCAGCCAAATTAAAACCGTCATTTTCCAGTTTACAGTATAACAGTAATTTTGTTTGATCAAGCGTATCCTTGCTTTTTTCGGCCAAAGAATGTTAATCAACGCGCATTTTCCAACTTTGACAAAAATTTCAGTTAAAATCTGTTAATTAAAAGTTATCGATTCAAAGTGAATTCAGTTAATATTTATATTAGTCGCTCGATAAAAAGTTTGATAAGGGATTTTAGCCATACTTTCAATTCATTAGTTTATATCAGAACAAACTTAAAAGCATGTATTAAAATCATAAATAAATAAATATACATGTGTTGTATCAAAGAGCTCATTAAGGGGATGTCGTCATTAAAAACACTGTTTTTAAATAAAGTTTGCAAATTAAAAACCGAGTCTGTAGCGCCGTAGTGTTAAGTTTGATGAATCGTTCTACCGAAAGAAAAATTCGATCGGACTTTCTGTTTTTCTAAAAGTTTGGAAATACAAAACACCACATGGCAGATTTGCGAAGCTTTTGCGCCGACACCCTCTTAAGCGATTAATTTGCCCATCCATCGATTCAACTTCGTCGGAATTCGTTTGTGAAAGTTTTTTTGTCAGAAATGATTGAAAACCGTTAATTATAAACGCGTACGTAAAGGGAGGCAAGATCGAAGTAAATTATCGCAATTCGTTGACTAGCTCAATATGTGATTAATTCCGTCACAAATTTTCGAGCGCGGCGTATAGAGCTTTCGCTGGGAATTCATCGCCATATATTTCACTTTGGCCAAAGCGCAGACTGGAGGGAAATTTAATTGACTTATATTCGAACTTTGATTTCCACTTATTTTGACTGCAGAACACTCGAGGAAGTCTTAGGGAAGGCTGCAGAACCCCCGGTGATTCGCCGATGCTGGCGAGTGAGTTGTGTAAGCTCAAATTGCCAAAGTTCTAAATTATGCGGCTTTTTGCGTACATGTCCCTCGCCGCGGGTCGAGCACAAAATGAGTCTACTTTCCCTCGAATATCACTGCAATGCGATTTACATGTGGCGCTTTACACGACGCTGTCAATCTTTCTGCGCGGGATTAGTGCTGGGCGATATTAGTGTATTGATATTCGGAATATGGATATTTTTTTATCGATATATGCGAGACGATATATCACCGGTATCGGTGATGTTCTTGAATGTTTTTCCGATAATATTGATTTTTGTATATCTATGCGTACTGTGTGCTTGCATAGTGTATTATAAGAAATTAGATCTAATGCGAAGTGTTGGTGAAATTCACCAACATCGACACTATCTAAAATCGCGCTTAAATACTTGACTAAAATCGCAAGGTTGGGCCAATAGGGCGACTTTTTTCTCATGCAAAAACAGTCACACCAACAAACTTTCGGTCATTGATATTTTTATCGATGCTTTCCAAAAAGTACTACATAATTTAAATTAAGAGAAGTAAAAACTAACAATCTAAATTTTTGTAAAAAAAGATATTGTAATGAAACGCTAAAAACAATTGTATTTTTATTTTATATGCAAAAAATAGTACATAATGCAACCAGGGGCGAAATTAGAAGATTTTTACCGCGGATGAGTTTGGTGCCTGAACGAGAATATTTTTCTAGAGGACAGTAAGCACCCGAGGGAAAAATATTCTCATAAGGGCGGTATAATCACCCAAGGAAAAAATCTATACTTTTGCCTCGTGTTGCATGTAGTATTTTATAGCACTGGGTAGCATAAATAGTCCTACGCTGCTCGCTAACTGCACGGTGCAAAAATGAACTATTTAGGCCACGGATATTAATGAGAATTATCGATCCGGAACATCGATATTTTTGCAAATATCGCCGAGCCCTATAGGGGGCGTATACGCGGAATGTTCTTCGATAACACAAAATCGTCGGAATTCTATTATCCTCGATCACTCTGAAGATATAATGCCCGTTAATTTGACAATAAAATCGATTGTGTATATTGGTGCATCGATCGATATATAATAGCCATTGATTGGATGATTCTAATGTAATTTAATTGCCTTGCAACAGCTAGGGATTCGAATTTGCACATCGCATACACGCTTGTATATAAGCAGCATTTTTCCGAATTAAAACGCGCATTAACGTGTTCATCTATTGGAAGACCGAACACTCATGTGCAGAGCAATTGCAGAATGATCCAGAAAACGATTCATTGGCCTTCTGTACTGCGCGTATATATGTACCGGCAGTATAACAATGCCACAATAATAATAACCTGGCTGTAATAACTTGGCTTTTGAAGAAGCATTAATGATTTGATAAACGAGGAAATTCACGTAGGACCCGGCGAAGTTGTTGAATAACAATATTGCACGATCTATTCGCAAAGTATGAAAATGAATAATCTGTGCCTCGCCGCAGGATTATCTCTTGGTCGTCCTCGTCGTCGCGGTTTCGTACTTGGAATTAAGTTTTCTATTATGTCCATTGTTTAAGAAAAGGTAGTCGCGTCTTCTCGGAGAGATAATAAAAGGCTGCGCGCGCGGCAGGGATAGTATATACAACAAGGGAAAAGGCACTCGTGGCGCAAGATCTCTAAATCTCTTAAAGCTGACAAGAGGACAAGCATTTTCCATTTACCCTCGGAGAGAAAAGACTTTTGTTGGCGAGAGCTTTTTTTCTGCAAAATGCGTGCGTGCCATATGACGCATAGCGCGTTTATATACGCGCAATACTCGTATATATTGCACCGGGGCTGATGCGCGTGCGGAGGCAATAATTTTTGCTGGCGCTAAAACTTTGTGTATATACCGATCCGATGAATGATATATGCACGCCGCGGCTCGGCAGAGGCACGCTCGGATTTGCACAAATCATCATTTTGTAAATTTGCCCTCGCGCCTTTCGTATACGCGCGCAGACCAATCGGGGAGAAATTGATAACTTTGATGCGATCGGTGCGGCGCCGAGGCACGCGGCTGCGCATTAATTTATCGGCAACAACACCGCCGGCCGCCGGGTATAACGAAAAAAGACGAGAAACACATAGGAGCGTGTAACAACAGCATAACGCTTCTGTAGCAGCGTATGCGGATTAATACTCCGGTGTGCGCGCAGCATATAAAGTGCGTTAGGCGAAACATTCGGTAATGCGCGCTGCGATCCCCGAAAAAGCCAGCTGCTTTTGCAGTCATTCAGCCGGCGATAATTTATGCAGCAAAATCCAGAGCGCAACACGTCGAACGATGTTATCTAGCGCGCGATGTATCGCTTAAGCCGAATCGCGCGAAAAGCCCGCGAGCGCGTCCGCGCACAATGCACAGGGACAGCTGCAGCATGCGTGCATCGCGGCTGGGCTCGACTGCGTGTGCAGATGGAGGTAATTGGATGTCCTGGGAAATGATCGAATCCGAGCGGGGGAATAAAAATCTTGGCGCGAATGCGCAAGCGCGAACTCCGGCGAGAGCGAATGGAGCGGAAAATCGAGGGTAAAAAAGCGCGAGGCGGGAGTTATGGCGCGGCATAATTACATTAGCCCGCGCGTCAGATGCGCCGAGTAGAGAGCAAAGCGACGATGTATCTCGTTTCCGCTATCGCTCCCACCCTCTCTGCAGGCGTGCTTTTTAAGCGCGCCCGCGGGAGATTCGTGTTATTAATTAGCGCGTCGACTGCGCGCTCTATATACCGCCGCGTATAGAGCCGTGCCCTTCGAGCGCTGACTGCTGTATTAATTACTGGCTGTTTTGATAGTTCCGCTCGCTCGCTCTCTCGCGAGTCTACCGCCTATCACATTAATTATGCGCGCCGCCGGTGTGCATGCCCGAGCAATCGGAATCCGCTGCGAGCTCGAAACAAAAATCTTATCCGCTCGTGCGCAGAAAGCGGTCGGAAGTCGAGCTCCGATAGTCGCAAGTTATCGGCAATCGAGCTAATTGCGCGTCCGCTGTCACAGACTCGCAACTCTCATTCGCGCTTCCACTCCGACGCTCACTCTCCATTATAGGCAGTATCGATCTTGGCTTATTCTAAACGCGCGTACATTATATAATGAATATGTAACTTATAACTTTTCCCACCACGCGCGACGAGCCAATGTTTCCGCGGCAAAAGCTATGCACGCCCCCGCGCCCATGTTATACAGTCTGTAACGAGGAACTGAT
>JAZHPH010000131.1:284599-331034 GCA_037356405.1 Nasonia oneida | reverse complement strand
CTTCTTGATGTTATAGCAAGATTTATATGATTTCTCAGTTACGTCTCATGGCTTCATGCCCTGCATGTCTACAAGGTGCCTACCATACTTTTCGCTGATTCAGCTCTACTAAACTTGTTGAATCTTCTTCTCTTGCAACTAAAGCTTTTGTTTAAAATGAATCAGTACAATAAGGATGTATAATTGAAAAATACGGTCTTACTAAGTTTAATTAAGGTCCACATATAAGAACCTTGCAGAATCTTGTGTAAATTGGAAAAGGGCAAACCTTTGGAATTTTTGTACGTGTTAGTGCCTACAACCTCTGCCTTGTTTTTTAATAAGATTTCTTCTTTGGGAAGATTCATAATATTGCTAACTAATGTTGTCCTTGACTCTTCCTGATTTTCTTCTGTAATTGGCTTTTCTTCCTTATTATACATTTTTTTCTTAGTAGCTATTGCATTGATAGCACCCATATCAGATTTACTCATAGGAGGTAAAAGTTCATCAGGAATCTTGATGGGAGTGCCCGCAAGCACCCCCATTTGTAGACTCCCCGAGTAGTTTGGTTCCTACCCGCGCGGTCGTCCGAAATCGTGGAAGGAAGGTTATATGCTTAGTCGAAAAAAAAGGGCTTCGGGGTGAGTCTGAGCTGTTGGCGCGTATTTGGCGACTTATGCATCGATTGCTTATAACTAGCAACGCTATATACCGTATGAGTATTCACACGTGACAGTACATACATTTGGTACTACTGCAAAAGAGATGATTCATGTATGAGTGAAGAATCTTTTGCACATATACTGAACTTTTTTTTTTTAAACGAGGGCGCAAAATTGCGATTTATCACACACGAAGCGAAATCGCATATGCGCACGAAATACTGCGAAAGACTTAATTGATTCTAGCACGAGTGAAGAATCATCTTTTGTACGTGTATTGAATGTCATTTTTTAATACTGGAGGTGCAGAAATAGTCTCTCTATAGGCATTTATATGTTTTTCTCGTTAAACTAATCATAACTATAATTGCTAAAGCGCGCACTTTTCTCTGTCTGTCTTCAAAGTACGCTACTAAGACGTGTCCCATATATCGTGCTAACTATCGATCACGTTCGAGTGGCAGGCTAACGGTTAAATATTATTATAAATAAGCATTAAAATTAGACTTCAAAACTAGAATAAATATTAGGAGTTTTCAGCGATTATCGTTGCAAACAATTTTTCTTCAGCCGTTTTCGCAGCTACTATTTTCATAGATGATTTTCACGATCATTATCAGTCGTTCTCACGACTACTTTTCCAGCGATTCTCCTTGCAAATAGTTTTTCATCAGCCGTTTTCACGGCTACTGTTTGCATAGATAATTTTTACGGTATTTTTCAAACAGACATTTTCACGACTACTCCGGCGATTATTGTTCCAAACAGTTTCTTATCAGCCGTTTTCACGGCTACTGTTTTCATATATAGTTTTCAGGTTGATTTTCGAGCAGTCATTATCACGACTGCATCAAAGTTACCTTTCATTCACCCCCTCTAAGCGAAACCTAACAATGAATACTTTTTCCATTCAAAACGGTATATTGTATGATATACTGATGAAATTAGACAATAAAAGTAGAAGTGTAAATTGCTTGATTGATTATATTGCAGCGCAATATGAGCTCAGCGATGAGAAATCAAGCATTGTTAAACAAAATTTACAGTTTTTTATGATCACTTTCAAGTAAAAACTGTCTGCTGTACTTTGTAAAGAACACATATTTTGAAAAAAATATGTATCTTGGATAGCAGGTAACTTTGTTGTGAATTTCAATAACAATCTGAAGCGTGGAAGACCTGTCACTGATAGTTTTGAAGGCAGTTCGAGATCTACGAAATACAGAATAATACAGTCTATTACTAGTAGCTTTTCTTAGGAAGAAATTAAAAATTCTTTTTATAAAAATTTACGAGATTTTGGGAAAAAGCATTTAATTAAACAAATTGAAGATCTTTTAAGCGATCCCAATTGTTCTATGAATAATTCCGTTTCAGAGGAAATAATTCCTTTCACCGAAGATGAAGCAATAGCTCTGATTGAAGATGCAAAATAGTCGAGCAAAGTAGCTCAGATGAAAGTATTTTCATGATGTGCATGGTACCACTTATCTTAGAAGTCAATACTTCAGACGGTGCAACAGTAATTTGGCGTAACCCTCAACCTAGTTCGACTAGGCATTGCCGGCCAATCAGTTTTGTGTATGCTAAGGATATCAGTGAGAAAACAGTGGTGGATGTTAATGCTATGAAAACTAAGATCGAGTTACTATTGACTTTAATTGTAAATACAGATGTAAACCAGTTTAAAATACACCACTTATTAAAACTAACAATGATAGATGGAAAAGTATGCCAAGTAATAACAGGTTCCCCTTTTTGTGCAACGTGTTGCATTTGCAGAGCAAAACCTTCACAAATGAACGATTTGTATAAATTGGCTGAAAGAATCGAAAATGAAGAAAATTTTGAGTATGGCCTTTCATCTTTACATGCAAAAATACGATTTATGGAAAACATACTCCACATAGCATACTGTTTGGATTTTCGTAAGTGGCAGGCAAAATCAGATCAACAAAAAAAACAATGCCAAGAAAGAAAGCTTAGAATTCAACACCGATTCAGACAAGAAACTGGCCTCATCGTAGATTATCCGCAACAAGGATCGGGTAATTCTAACGATGGTAATACTGCTAAGAGATTTTTCCGTGACCCTGCACTGACAACTGAAATTACAGGTGTCAATGAAAGTTTAATTACAAGATCTGTATTACAAGCTCTTGCTTCTGGATCTAAAATAGACTCCGACAAATTTGACGATTATGTAAAAGAAACTGCTAAGTTATATTTATCTTTGTACGATTGGTTCTACCTGCATCTGTGCATAAAATTTTCCTCCATAGTGCGAACATTATAAATCACTTTCTCATTCCAATCGGTATTTTATCCGAAGAAGCTCAAGAATCACGGAATAAAGATTTGAAATACTATCGTCAATTTAATACTCGAAAATGTGGTAGAATCTACACGAATATAGATCTATTGCATACATTATTAATATCTTCTGATCCCTATATATCTAGTTTAAGGCACAAGGCAAAAAATATAAAGCTTGATATTGATGACGCTGTTAAGAACTTATTAATTTTAACTTGGAATGAAGTGATACAATTTTAAAATTGCTCAGCTTAAGGTATTTGGGTTTGAGGTTAAAGGTTTACGATTAACACTTTTTATTTTCATTTTCTATAATTGCAAATTATCCACCTTGAAGTAGTGAATTTCCAAAAAAAATGGTTTATGTTTTGAACGTGATTGGTTATAGTAATTATGCCCGTAAAATTCAAAACTAAAGTAGTTTTAAATAAAAAGATATATTGCAATAAATTGTTTAAAGAAATTGTTTAAACACATCAATTTTGCAAAACTAATGCCAGATTTATAATCAGCGACCCCAATAACCACTTACAAATATATATAGCTTACTTCAGTAGTAGCCCATTTGCTTATGGCCATTAATGCCTTAAGGTTTATGGGTTCGTTGTTTAACTTAGATTTTTAATTAATTATTATAACGTTTTTTAAAAAATCTGGCCTCATGGGTCTTTTCAAATTTTCATAAACTTTAATTTAAAAAAAAATTATTGTGATTGGTCGAAAACCATGGTCTGTAGAGAATTTTGAAACAACAAATGTCTATAGGGCCCAGTGTGCGCCGGGGCGTTGATGTTGACCGTAGCATCGGTGGCTCCGTGCGCTGATGGATCCTTGGTAGCGCGAAGCCGCCGGTGATGATGCAGCAGGTGGTGAGTTGCTGATGCTCGCTGGTCACGTAATCGTAGCGTCGAGAACTGCAGGTCTTGACTGCGGTGTCGTGAAAGCGTTGACGTACGGCTACAAATGGTCGACTCGGGGCGTAGTATAATCGGTGAGACGGTGAAGCGTCTGCGTGGTTGTAAAGTGCCAACGCGAGACGTAGAGATGTTGGTGAAAAAGTCGATAATAGAAGGATAAAATTATCGTCACGTGGCTGTAAGAAGCCGGTGCGGGATGAACAATGAGTCAGTGTAAAGTGCCGACGATTAGATAAAAGCTCGAATGAGCGAAAGGCTGATGGCCGCCAATTAGAAAGCCAAGGCGAGCTCTGAAGAAAGCGAGTATGCGGTTGAGGCTTCATGAAATGGCGCGGTGTCGAAAATGGCGTCACGCGATGACTCGCGGATTTCGAGAGTTCTGAGACGGGGTCACCACTTTAGAGATCTAGAGGATCTCTTCATCTACGCTCCGATTGGAGTTAAGGTAGGAAGGGAGTAGATCAACTCAATAAGAACACTTTGTACTAGATATGACTAAAGATGTATTATAAACTAAAGAGCTAACAAGAGACCGAAAGGTCTGTCCCGGATCGGCGGCCAGGCCGAACTGAACGGACAAGCTCTCCTCGCGCTCGCCACGGCGTGGTGGTTCGCCAGGCGGCGCGTCGGTCCAATAGTGGTGCTCGGAGGGGACCACTACACATCTACTCCATGTGTGCGTGGGAAAAGCCGCGGAAACGCGCATTTCTTCTGCGACCGTCGCCACGCATCACGTCGTCCGTAATTAAAGGACCTGCTGGTATAATACTGGTAGGCGAGATTTTTATAACTGATTCTCTGCGGTCTGTGAAATAGTGGGAATTCCCAGGTTTCAAAAGGGATGCGTATTTTTGCATTTTTATTATTTTTCATTCATATGCTCAGGGAGACTAGAGTATAAGGAGTACGAACGCCATGTTAGATAAATATTCCAGATTTTAATACAGCAATCGGGGACACTAAACCAGCAGAGGGCGCTAGTATCGACAGTAACCGATAAATATAGATATATACGGAATATATACACAGAAAATTTATATATAATGAATCGCAAGTAGAGCTTGTGATTCCTTTATACGCGAAAATCTTTAACATAAATCTTAATAATTATAAATATTCAAATAATATAAAATGATTATAATTATTGGAATAAAAAAATTAATACGCTTTACATTTTCATTTCAAAAAAAGTATTTATTATTATAATACTTCACTGTTATAATAAATAATACTTTTTAACTTATTTACATTTGTTCTAAATAAATAAATTTAATAATAAATAATACGACGACGGAGACTATATATACTTAAAATTTAGAATTTTTTCTATATGTTTTGGTTTGCTGCTGTTTTTCGTTATTATTTTTATTAAAAGACCCCACATAGGAAATGTCCTCTCATAATTATATATTATATAGTATTTTAAATCTTTTTTGTCAAAACAGTAGAGTGCTCTTCACAGCCAACTTTTATAAATCAGAAATATATTTTGTTGATAATTTGAAGCATAGTGTTGACTTTAATTTGCATTTTTTCAACTACATTAAGCACTATATTTTCTAATCTCCGAATCAACTGTTCAAGCGCTGGACTTGGATAAATTAAAGCTCCTTCGTCCATCAGCTTGATAAACGTGTGCTGGTCACTTACGTTCTCAGTTTTCAAACTATCAAGGCATTCATGACAAGACGTGAAGCGCTGAACTTTTTTTACAACGTATCACATTGATTTTTTAACAGTTTACTATTATTGTAAAGTAGTTTGTAATCGCTAACCTTCTGTTTATAGTTCATGCGATTTTGAATTTGTCTTCTAAAAATGCGACAAGATGAACACCTTTGATAAGATACCTTCCGTTTATAAACTTCGTTTCGTGGCACTACACCTTCGCAATCGCCTGAACGCCTGTTCCAATTGGTAACACGAATAATGACATTTCAAATTTAATAACGTAAATATTTTAAAATGATAATTTTTATTATTTTTATTTGTGAAAAATGTTTTACCCACGTGAAAATATTATATGAGATCTCATATGCGATCTCATATAGAGCTCATATGGATGTCATGGAGATCTTAGTACGAATTTCAGTCATATGAGATCTCATATAATATTTTTACGCGGGTACCTTTCATCTTCAAAACCTGTTCCCTCGCATATAGGAGTCTCTTCTATTGAAATCAAAAGATTTTTTAAATGAGCACATTGGGTTATTGTTACACCTGTCACCCGTGTAACAACTTTCTCGTCTGGTGTAGATAACTACAATAAAATGTTTCTTCAATATACATGCACAAAAATATAACGATGGTGATAAAAATATCTTACAAAAACTGATAAAATTTTTGTCAGCTCTACAAAACACCTAACACCTCTATTTTCTTTACATATTATATGGGTGAATAAGATAGATTTTCCAAATGAATTCCAACTCCAACCTTCAGCTAATGGATGTTCTAATAAGTACCGACGTACATTTGTTATGTTGATTGTATTGTCATGTATATCTTCCTGCCTGATATCTTGAGTCAGATTCACATCGACATCAATATTTTCTAATAAGGAGTCGTTGGTAGAACAAAGCTTCTGTTCATTCTCAAAGAATAAATCCTCAGATGATAAATTTAGCTGGTGAAAAAGGAAATTATTACTTAATGTTGAACACGTATAATATTTAAAAAATATTTAAAAAAAAGTTTTCTGAATATTTATACATACTTCTACAGTAGCCACATTTTGAGAATTTGTCTCCTTAAAACAGTTTTTCAATCTTTCGTTATAACCATATCCTACAAATATCTCATCATCTTGATTTTGATTAGTTTCTTGTATCTATAACATTAAATTGTTAATTTTATATACATACTTAATATAATTATTAACAACAAAAAGAATTTTGCATTTACCTCATTTGTGCAAGATTCATTCAGAAGTTCTTCAAACTCAACCTACCATTAAGTAAATAAAAAAAGTTTACTGGGTAGTTCGGTATTAAAATGTACCAGGTTTCTTAAAATTTCATACGTACTTCCACAGTAGCCACATTTTGAGAATTTTCAAAAATCTCATCGTTTTCATTTTGATTGTTTTGTCGTACCTGTAGTATTTACATAACAATATTATTTTCATATATACATATATTTACGTCTAATAAGAATTAATTGTTTTATCTATGAACAATGTCATGCGTACCTGAGTTGTAATAGACGATGGCACTGTTAACGTCGCTGTACTGTCTACAGACACCGTGTGGGTGGAGCTGCTGATACATGGGTGCACTCAGCAACTATTTAATTTATTGAATTAATCAAATAAGTAGCAGCTCATCTATAAAGGAATTTGACGCGATACACGTGAACGTCGGCTCTCGCATCTAGTGTAAGTCTGCCTGCGTGCTGCACTGTTTACAGACACCGCGCAGGTGGGGCTGCTGGTGCGTGAGTTCACTCTGCAATAAATTAATTTATCATAACGACTCTGGTTTATCAGGATTGCTCGTTTACAAGCTTGCGTTCAGAAATAAATGAAGCTTGAATATTAATTACGAAATCTTTCGACAGCTCGGAGCACAAGCACGGATTGGAACGACATACGTGCTAAGATCCTGGATTACTACGATCTGAAGGACAAACAACCAGATGAGAGTCTGTGGCTTCAACTCTACGGCGGAAGCGTTTGGAATATTTATACGTATGCTTACTCATGTACGAGAAGTCTGACGGGCTTAAAGCCAATGGAAAGTACGACACGAAGTCTGCGCGGATCTGTGAGAGGTTTAACACGAATACACGAATTTGACTTGGTACGTGCGCACGTACAGACACTTAGTCAGTTCCACACGCTCAATAAAAACTAGACCCTCACATAGATCTGCCAAACCTGCTCTCGTGCTTAGTGGGTCTTGGACGGCGGGAGCCGTGCTTAGGCACACATTCCGCAACAAGAAACTAGGTCGGTTTGGGAACTTTCTTGAAAAGTGACTGGACTGACTGCAAGGTAGCCCGATACTTGTGCACAAAGTATAGGGAGCCTTGCAAGGGTATCATCTCAACGGCAAACTAACGCCTTTTGTATATTTACAGACCTGAACATCCTCAGTTTGGAAGAAGCAGCTAGACTCCTTGGAGTATTGAAAGCTACTGAGGAACGAGTGGTAGGGTTGAGGGGACCTATAAACCACTACAGCGACGTAGAGAGAGAGAGAGAGAGAGTAGGTGGCACTACGTCCACGCTCATGAACGATGACCAGACCTACGCAAGGCCCAACCTGTATGAACTCACCCGGCTGTTACGAGAGAGCACTCAGGCTCAGGTTAAGCTCAGCGAAAAACTAGTGGACGGAATGACGTCGCTCGTGGATGAGAACATCAAGATGAACAAAAACTTTGAAAAGTTCATATCCACGATCAGCAATGACATGCACGACTTGATGGAGTCCGTCGAGAGTTTGAAACTCAAAGAGCAGAATGGACAGGCAGTGATAGGTTGGCAGGATTAGCCGACTCTGTCAGACCCCAATAAGCCGAAAATTCTCGGCTGCATACGTCCGGAAGAGCCGTTTAAACTGCCTCCACGAGGACGCGGACGCGGTTTTCGCCCAGCTGATCGCAACCCGCTCATGCTTCTGACTCCAGGACCGAAGGAGTTCAAATCCACTGATCTGAAAGGCTCGTCCACGCTAATGGCCGGCACACGAAACCACGATTCGTATGAGTGGAACGATGATACAGAAGTCAGGACGGAACTGACCCCATATAAAGATTGGCGCATCGAATCCGCTGAACGTCTCGGAACCACGTTCAACGACTTGAATGTAAGTAGACGATTTTCTGAACATGACTTAACGCGACTGAATAGGCTGAATCTGTCCAAGTCAATGAATTCAGGTAATACGAGTATAAACGACACAAAATTGAAACAGATTAACATCACGCGAACATACAAGTTAAAATTAAATTCAGAGTATGCCCCTTTCGAGGATTTCTTATTCTCAGAGTTGAAGTCGCGAAAGCTATTCTACATCTTTGAAAAGAACAATCAAAGTCTAATCTGTCCAGATGAACTCGAACACGATAAGAACATCGTACGCGAGATAATTTTGAACAAAATCGACGATAAATATCACTTGTACACGATGAATATCAAAGATCCAGTTGAATTACTGGGAAAGATCAAAGAAATTAAAAAGAATGAACTAAGAATTAATGCCCATACAGCTCAGAAACGACTCTTTAATCTGAAGTTCAACAAAGATAAAGAAACTCCCTTTAATTTTTGCTTGAGGTTTGAAGACCTCGTAAGAAAGTATGAAAGTAACGAAGGTATAGATAAAATGAACGATGCTGCAAAGAAAAGTCTGCTGTACAATGCAGTAGAGCAAGCCTACCCAGAGGTCATCACGGCAGAGAACATTGCGAGCCGTGGTACGGGTAGGAAATACACGTACAACGAATTAAAAGATTTAATTTTCCAGATTGATAATTCGAAGCCAAGAACCCCAGAGAGCTCAGCACTTCTCGGATACGCCGAGGAAAGAAGCCGCTCCACAGACAGACGCTCCAGAAGCAATGACAGGTCCAACAAACGATGTGAGCGATGTGGTAGTACGGCGCACTCGACCAAGGAGAGCATGCATGATGAGCCGAAGTGTTTCAATTACAACAAGTTCGGACATATCGCCGTGGACTGCAGCGAGTTACGAAAAGGGCCACCACGAAAGAGAGCGTCTGACCGGAACAGAAGCATCTCTCCAAAGAGAAAGCAGAGGAGAGAACATAGCAGATCTCAATCAAAGTCACCCTTCAGACGATCTGGCACGCCCGCAAAAGGTACGACCAATACTGATTCAGTATGCATGTATGTGAGTCTGAATGAATAGGAGAACGCGACGCAAAAGTTTATCGTAGATTCAGGCACGACAGATCACATGACAAATTCTAAACTCATCTTAACTCAGTTGCACGAAAAAACTGAGCGTGTAATATTTATAGGTTGTGCCAATAAAGACAAACGATCGAACATAATTGCAACTAATCAAGCCCAAGTTAAATTCGAGTTACCTAACGGCAAAGTAATAAAGCTAGATAAGGTTGTATACGCGGAAAATTTAAGTAAAAATCTGCTGTCACTCAAACGCTTTACAGATCAGGGCCTGTGTGTGTATCTAGATAATAAAACGATAAATGTTTACGAACCTAATACGAGAGAACAAATTCTAGAAGGAAAGTTCGAAAATCCGTTCTGCGTAATTGATTTAAAGCCAAAATTCAATAATAAACAAACGATACCCACAAATGCTCTGATCGCTCATGAAAACAATGAAAAGATTGTTAAGAAAAAGGTGACATTCGCTGATGAAAAGTCAATCATAGATTCAATAAGTCAAAGGAAAGAAAATGTTGATGAATCTACCAACGTAATAAATTCTATGAATTTATGGCACATTAGATTAGGACATACGTCTCTGAATAAAGTAAAAGTTCTAAAAAGATTATACGGATATTAAAGAATTTCGAGAAAACGACCATGGTGTGTGTTTGAAAGATTGCGAAATATGCCAAGTAGCGAAAATGAATAGACCGAAATTCGATAATAACAAAGAGATGGCGAAGAAGCCATTGCAACGAGTCAGTGCAGACACAATGGGATCGATTACACCAGCTACTGACCCGAAAGGATGCAGGTTCATAGTAGTTAGTAGATAATTATTCACGTTTTGCAATGGCTTACCCAGTTAAGCAAAAGTCAGACGCTGCCGAATGCATAGATGATTTTGTGGTGAAATGCAGAAATATATGCGGAAAGGATGAAAAGTTCTGTTACCTAGACTGCGATCAAGGAACAGAATTTACCAGTGGAAAGACACAGAAGGTACTGGATAAATATGGCGCGGAACTCAGAACAGTTTGCCCATATACTCCACAGCTAAACGGCATAGCAGAACGCCACAATCAAACTATACAGAAGATCGCAAGAGCTCTAATGTACGATTCGAGACTACCAGCGAATGCCTGAGATTTTGCAATAAAAGCTGCGGTCTATCTGTATAACTTGACGCCTCACAAGTCCATCGATTTTAAATCGCCTTTGTTAATGATCAACCCAGAATTAAAAGTTTATATACA
Organism: Nasonia oneida; assembly: GCA_037356405.1. NCBI lineage: Eukaryota > Metazoa > Arthropoda > Insecta > Hymenoptera > Pteromalidae > Nasonia > Nasonia oneida. The sequence continues at coordinate 320,032 of JAZHPH010000131.1, read as the reverse complement.
TCAGATCAAGAGATTTGGTTGTGTAGCTTTCACCAAGGTCCAAGGACAACAGGAGACTAAGTTCGACAAACTCTCGAATAAAACAGTGTTAGTAGGATACACTGACACAGGCTACCTGTTATTAAATCCAGAAGATGGCAAAGTGTACGAAAGTCGAAATGTGCAATTCATCGAAAGCAAAGTCTTCGGAGACATTTACATGCCCGAGGATATAAAAAATTGGACGATAACCAACGACACTCTGAACAAAGAAACCTGGCTGTTTGAATACGAGGAGGAAAGCGCAGTTCAACAGGAAGAAGTGGTTACAGCACCCAAGAAGAAAGGCAGACCACGTAAAGAAAATAAAAAAACAGCTTTGAAATCTGCTCCAAAAATAAATCACAGACCAGTGACTCGAAAGCAAACTCAAATTAAAGAAGCTGCACTATCTGAAGATGCTCAGGATGAAACTGAAGGTCTAAATGTATATGACCTAGATGCACTGTTGACGTTTGGTGCATCAGTATCAGAAAAAACACAGGATAAAATCGAAGGCCTAAGTGAATGTGAATTGTATGCACTACTGACATGTATTAATGGGGATCCAAAATTCTATCGAGAAGCTATATCATCACCAGAGGCAGACAGATGGCAAGAAGTCATAAACAAAGAAAGAGAAGCACTTCAGAAAAACCGAGTGTATGAAGTATTCAGTAGAACGAGCAACGACGGCAAAAGGCTAAACATCTTGGATTCGAGATGGGTCTTCAAACGTAAAGACAGTGGTACAAAATATCCTGAGTACAAGGCTTGTTATACGAGACTTCAAGGATTCAAATCTGTATGATCTCTGTGAAACATACGCACCAGTGTCAAGACTTGCATTAGTAAGAGCGGTCCTAACCATTGCGAATAAACACGACTATGTGCTGTGGCAACTGGACGTAAAGGCAGCTTTTCTTCACAGCCCAGTCAAAAAGGATATATTCCTAGAAATACCAGACGGTTTTGAAGAATACGAAAATCATAGACAAACGAGTGATTTGTGGAGCTTCCAAACTTTGTTTGGAAGCTCCACAAATCTCTTTATGGCTTAAAAACCAGCCCAAAGAGTTGGAATGAACATTTTTCAGAATTCGCTAAACAACTAGGGTTCCAAGCGTACAGTAGAGACCCATGCCTGTTCGTATATGCTGAAGACAAAAGCCGTATAATTATGCTGTTGTACGTTGACGACATATTGCTGTCAGGCAATAACGAGCCGAAGATGAGAGAAGTGCAGAAAGAATTGAGTAAAAAGTTTGACATGAAATTCCTAGGTGAACCTAAAGAGTTCTTAGGAATTACTATAACAAGAAACAGAAAGGAAAGGATCATAAAATTGGTTCAAATTAAGTTTATAAATAAGATGCAAACGAAATTTGGATATGCACAAGCTAAAGGTCAGTCAACTCCCATGGTAACAAATCAAGTGTTGAACAGACAAAGAAAACAACGAGAGGACGAATCAACAAATAACCAGGCCATAAACCAGCGTGGATACAGAGAAGTAGTCGGATCTCTCATGTACTTAATATCAGGCACCAGGCCAGATTTGGCATACGCAGTCAATGTGCTGAGCAGACATGTCTAGATTGTATAATACCGACACTTATACTAACCTAAACTGACCCAAGAACTTGTGGGGAGCTCCCTTGGCAGCCCTGCGTAAGTCAGGAATGGGGATGTCCGCCATGTTGGTTGGAGCGAGAGAAAGAGAACAAACGATCGCATGTCGCGGCCTGCGAGCCGCATAACGTTTCTGGCGCTTGAACTGGCAAGTCGTGCAATAAAGCACAAGTTGCATTCCCGAAGAAGCTGGTGGTTATTTCTAACCCTCAGACTTCCATCCTCGAGAGAGTAGGACTCTCATCTACGTTATCTCCGACGCCTGATCCTACATTGGTGACACCGACTTCAAGAAGACGAGCGAGTGAACTCTCGTCCCGCCGTCTCCAGGAGCACCGCTTTTTCCGGCAATTGCATTATCCACGCCGGTGGCGTTCTTGCCATGGTCAGCCTGGCTAGGCGATCGCCGTGCCCCGCTGCCGTGCTCATCGCTTCTTCAGCGTTGTTCGCTCTGCCTGCGCTCGACGCTCGTTTTTCGCGGAATTTAGTGAGGTTAGTTCTAGTTTTTAAGTTAGATTTTTCACATTTGTCATACGCCTGCGTGCGTGCACTAGGTCAAGTTGTACTATGCATTGCGGCGTAAATAGGTCAGTAGCGACAATGTCGGAGACACCGGAACAACACGCGACTCGCTTGCAGCAAGAGCTGGACGAGGCCAGGGATGCGATGACGCATCCAATCACTCGCGTGGAGGCTTACCGTTCCCCCAAACTCCCGGCGTTCATCAGAGCTGATCCGGGCATGTGGTTTACACAGGTAGAAGCCTCATTTCGGCACGCGCATATCACGGTTGAGGGGACCAAAGCGGATTGTATTATTGAAGCGCTTGATCAGGAGGCAATGACTGCCATTAGGGCATTCCGTTCTCCCAGCTAGTTCCAAGGTCAGTTCGAAACCCTTTTCTCGCAAGTTTTATGCGGCCAATGACACTTTTGGCACGTTTGGCGAAACGTTTTTATTGTTAGATTTAGGCTTAAATCGTCCCATAGCGTGGAATTTTGTCATTGCGTCCGTGCCTCATGCGATTATAGGAGCAGACAATTTATTTCATTACGGTTTAACTGTAGACATTCGCAACCGTCGTCACGTGGACTCGGTTACGTCGCTATCATCCGTAGGTTTAATCAAAATGGTTCCAGTTCTCGGAATCCATTCGGTAGCTTCCAGCTCCAAATGTGCTCAACTTTTAGCTGAGTTTCCTAAAATAACAGGCTCAGTTCCGCACGATCCTTAGTTCATACCTGATATTGTTCATCACATCTGCACCACTGGCCCGCCTGTCTCTGAGCGTCCACGTCGACTTTCCGCGGAAAAGCTCAGAGCAGCCAAAGCTCAATTCAAAGCCTGGCAAGACGCCGGCATCTGTAGACCTGGCAGCGGTCCGTACGCTAGTCAGTTACACATGGCCTTGAAAAAAGACGGGTCTTATCGTCCATGTGGTGTATACTGTGCTTTAAACGCACAGACCGTTCCCGACAAATACCCTACAGCGCACTTATACGACTGTACCAGTGAGCTGCATGGAAAGAAAATGTTTTCTTCGTTAGATCTCTTAAAAGCTTTCAATCAGATTCGTATCGCCCCCGAAGACATAGAAAAGACTGCGATAATCACGCCCTTCGGTTTATTAGAATTCATGTACATGACCTTTGGTCTGCGCAATGCCAGCCAAACCTTCCAAAGGTACATCAATAGAGCGTTAGGAGATTTGAAATTTGTATTCATCTATATTGACGACATTCTGATCGCCTCAGAATCCTTAGAAGAACATTTCGAACACTTGCGTATAGTTTTTGAACGTTTAAACCAATTCTTTTTGCGCATTAATGTTGATAAATGTACCTTCGCTGTCGAGGAACTCGTATTTTTGGGATATTCAATCAACTCGCAAGGCATTCGTCCAACTCAGGAGAAGGTCAAAGCAGTGTTGAACTTTCCCAAACCCCGCACTGTAGTGGAATTGCGTCGTTTCCTTGGCATGGTGTACTTTTATCACCGCAACCTCCCTCACGCTGCAGAGGCCCAAGTTCCTCTAAACTCGTATTTTCGCGATTCACATAAAAATGACAGACGTCCAATCGAATGTACTACAGAAACCAGCAAAGCTTTCGAGCAAATCAAGTCTGATTTTGCCAATACTTCCTTGCTTGTACATCCTAGCTGTGGCGCAGAACTTCGCCTCATTTAGCCTTCTTCTCGTAAAAGTTTACCCCAGCTCAGCAGTTGTACAGTACCTATGACAGGGAACTCTCGGCAATGTTCGAAGCAGTGAAGTATTTTTCTTACATAGTCGAGGGCTGTGACTTCGCAATTCTAACCAATCACAAGCCACTCATTTACGCTTTTGTACAAAACAACGAGAAAGCTCTTCCGCGTCGTTTGCGTCAGATAGGATACATCTCTCAATTTACTACCCGTATAGAACACGTCAAAGGTTCGGACAATGTAGTGGCGGATGCTTTCTCTAGGATAGAATCAGTTCGCTTTCCCCTAGAATTCGATCTGGCAGATCTAGCTGCCAAACAGGAAGCGGATGAACAGCTGAAAGAGATTCGTGAGTCACCGCACTACTCTCTCACTCTTAAGCGTATTCAGCTTGGTCCCGAGCACACAGTCTTATACTGTGAATTGTCTGGCGAAAGCTTGCGTCCGTACATACCGAAGTCTTTGCGTAAATCAGTGTTCGACATCGTTCACAACACCGCTCACCCCGGTCCCAAAATCACCGATCGTCTTGTTCGTCAACGATACGTATGGCCAAACATGCATCGCGACATTGCTGTTTGGTGCAAAAATTGTCTTGCCTGTCAGCAGTCCAAAATCTCCAGGCATGTCAAAACATTTCCTGAGCACTTTGTAGCTCCAGACGGTCGTTTTGATCATGTTCACATCGATACCGTAGGTCCTTTACCGGTGCGTGACGCTTACCAATAACTGCTAACCATGATCGATCGCTTCTCTAGGTAGGTTGAAGCGGTTCCCCTTCAGGAAACCTCAGCCCAGACTGTGGCTCGCGCGTTTTTTCATACATGGGTGTCATGCTTTGGCGCACCCAAGGTCATCACCTCGGATCAAGGAGCACAATTTGAGTCGAGACTCTTTACTGTGTTATTATCCTTGATCGGTTGTGAGCGCATTCGCACCACTGCGTACCACCAAGCCGCTAACGTCATGATTGAACGGTGGCATCGCACGTTTAAAGCTGCTTTGATGTGTCACAAGGATGACGACTGGCTTAGAACTCTCTCCACTGTACTGTTAGGTTTGCGTTGCCATGTGAGAGCTGATACCGAGGCTTCTCCGGATGAATTTTTGTACGGTACCACGCTACCATTACCTGGCGAATTCTTCATTCCGGGAGACATTACGCCCGATCCGCAAATCTTTGTAGAGGAGTTCCGTGAGCATATGCGCCTAGTTCGTCCCATACCAGTCGCACATCACTATAAAAAACGCATTTTCTATTTTAAAGAGTTTCACAATTGTACCCAAGTTCACATGCGGTACATAGCCAAGAAGTCTCTCGAGCGACCGTACTCAGACCTATACAAAGTACTGTCTCGTGAATCCGATCGTGTATTTAAAATCGAGGTCAACGGTGCCCCTCGTAGCGTATCTGTAGAGCTTTTAAAGCCCGCATTCTTTATAGCGGAAAACGTAGTCGATTCAGGAGGAGCATCCAACGACAGTTTGAATGGCAATCAGCCACCTGTCTCTAGTCCGGTATTCAAAACTTATCCTGCTACAAAAGGACAGTTCGCGTCCGATACCAAAGCTTAGCTTAGCTTTGCGATTTAGTTTTTAGCAACGTTTTGTACTTTCATACCTTTGTATTACTAGTTTTAAGTCACTATTTATGTACATACGATTCTTGTTTCTCAACCCTTCTGGTGCAGAGCTTGCAAGTTGTTCAGCAAGAATCTCGAGGGGGAGGGGGGAGCTCCCTCAGCTCCGGGACCTGGGCGAACGATTTGCATATTTTTGAATTAAAAATATTCCATTAATTGCGGAATCATTAAAAATGTTAACAATTTCACTCCAAAAAATTGCGGATATTTTTGTTTTTTAATGAAAAATCAAAAACTATTTTAGCTGCGAGAAACCATAATATATTCTATATATGGTATTCTCAAAACAGGCACTCATATTTCAAGGATGAAACCAATGCGAATCGTTTTCAATTTAATTGCGAATTGCAAATATAAACTTTCTATTTCATAATTCGCGATAATTATTTAATTATAAATTAATTTTAATCTTGGGTTATTCGCCAAGCTAGTCCACCGCTCCGCGTCCTTCTGCGCACGTCCAACGCGCAGGTAGGTATCTTGCGTCGTCACGGGGACAGAATCAGCTGCTTCTGCTTGCGAAACTTAACCTCATCCCGTGAGTCGCCAAGAGAGACTACGCTTGGAAACGGTTGTTTAATTTTATTGCTGCAGCTGCAAAAGCTAAGATTTATTTCAATTCTAATCAGTTAATACAAAGACAATCCATCAAGATTTGCAAATTCCAAGTTGTGTTAATCCAATTACGTACAATCATCAGATGATACCAAGAAATGTTCCAAGCAAGGTTCATGTTAATCCAACAGTTTTTAATCAACCGAGGATTCCAGTAAATAACTCATGCAGTAATATACCAAACAGTGTTCCAATCCATATCAATCCAAAGTTTATTGCAGCCATTAGTTTCTGAGACTCATGGTGAAGTCAAAGTTTTACAACAGAAATAGAGACACTTCTAGGGTACCTTATGTACGAAATACAATTGCCAATAGTGGACCAAGTTGCTCTACTGGTAATACCACTAATTTTAGGAGTAGCTCTTGTCATAGAAAATGAACTGGTACAGTGGCTTCAGTTACAAAAAATCCTGTTATATCTCGTACTCCAGTTCTTATAATTAAGTTGGCACTAAAAAACTCGAGTTTAGTGTCATTATCGAAAAGAAAGATGATATGGGTAAAAAGAAATACCAGACCAACTGCCTCAATTGCAAATCCAATAAATTCGTCAACACCACTGAAAAGAAGACCTTTATCCTCTGGATTCAAAAGAACGAAAACTTTGTCTAAAAATAAAAATAGGTTAATAAAAGTGAGAAATATGAAACTTGTAAGAATTACAGATATACACTGCTAGAACAAAGTTGACAAAATAGTTCCAAAATCTACGTACAAAAAAAATGTTATGATCAACAATATTGGGTAAGAGTGAAGTGAAAAATTGTGATAATTACAATGCCAGTTAATGAAAGTTTTATTTCAGAAATAATCCAAAAATGACCTTGGTTGATATGGGTGGTGGTATCAAAAAAGCTTGAAACAAAATAGTTCACCCGGTACAGTATTTTATAAAGAACTTTATCTGTGTATATTGAAATTGTGATAAACAAAGCTAGCATTTTGAGAGACAAATCCTTCATTTGAATGAGCGAAACAACTTGCAAGATTACTGAGGTATTTATTCACTGTTCATTTGATTTCTTTGATCCTGTTCCTTCTTTAGGACATATTTTGCTTCCCTTTCAGCTTGCAACGACTTCAATGCTTCTTCCATCTGCTTCTCAGCTATTTTCTTTTTAGACAGCTCTTCTACTTGACTGTTCAGAAGCTCGTGTTGCTTATGTAGCACGAGCATTAGTTTAGCATTTGCAGTTTCTAGTTTGCACTCCATCCGCTGCATTCTGTAATACGTACTGTCTGTGATTCAATGTGCTTATTGAGTTGGGTTACTTGGTCTTTTTCTAAATTTTCTTATTTCTTCTATGTTCTGATTAAATTTATTTTACTTTTCTTTCTAGATGGTCCAAATCTAAGAAATTTGTTTTAAAATAACATCACTGTTGGTACAATCTGATGTATGGAATGTTATATATTTCACATTAACCTACCTAGGGTACGTTTCACTCCAGCTAATTTTAACTTTGTTGTGACCAGTTCCCGCTCATACTTATCTCTTTCTCGGTTGGATGCTTCTAATCTGTTGGTCGCTTCCTCTAACTGATGATCTAAATTCGACATCATTCTAAAGTCTCTACATCACATCTTTTAAAAATTTGATAACCATAAAAAGCAATAATTAGACAACATAATGGTGTGATTTTCATAGTCTTTAATTGCAGTAATATTAAAAACTAAGTTAAATACAATATATAACACAATGGTGTACATGTCACATAAAGTCTTATAAAATATACATTTACATTGATTAGTAATAAACTTAATATTAGGCTAAGGTAGTAGCTTGTTTCACACTTATCAAATCTATATCGTGCAATCAATTTTAAGTAAAGTGTGGCTGATCAGTTCTGATTATATTATACTTATTTGTTCAAGAAGCTTTATAGGCGTAGATTCACAAAATCATTTAGCATAAGTAAATAAATAAATTAATAAAAATACTAATTTTTTTCTTAAATATTTTTCAGAATTCCAGAAGCGTTATCAATGAAAGATTGTATGCATGGATGCAATGCTCGACATGGCTCTCGAGGCTAAACAGTATTCCATATTTCTTGCTAATGTGGAGAAGATGGAACTGGTAGCGGAGGCTCTGGTCGCCGTGCTCCCGACTGCAGCAATCCAAGAGGAACGCCAGGAGGAGAGTTTCTTCACCTGAGGCTCAAACCAGCATTTGCATAGTACTTGCAACGCGCTGTACTGCATTGAAAATTAATCGGTGCGCAGACATTGTAACTAATTATATGTATACAGCTGCACGACTGATAACAACTTACTCGGCATCCCATGCACTGATGTAGTTTTGCAAATGTTCTCCAAACGTCGCTTTCCACAATTCCTCTGACAATTTATTACTGATGATCGCGTAAACTTTGCGTACTTGCATTGCATAAATGCTTGACAGTCAGGCTTAAAAGAATACTTTCTAATTTAGTCAGAGTATGCAAGACTCTTAGAAATGAAAAGTAAGCATGAGATATCAGCAGTACTGTCTCGTTCCCAATATTATTGTCAGTGCGCAATAAATGTAGATTAGATTTATATCGGCGTATAATGCGCTCCTCTACGCATACGGTAATCTGGGTTCAGTAGTAAGTCAGCTGATCATATCAAACTGCATCAAATAGAATTAGAGCCATGTACTCCTCCGGTGATTCGACTTCTTGAACGGTTGGTGATGAACTATCATATAATGTCCACTTTGCTATTTGATCTTCACGTTCCGTGGTAAAAGATTCTAAAATGTACGTTTTATAATGTACAATACTTTTGCACGGAATGAATTCTCCTTCAAAACACACTACTCCTCTTAATACGAAGGTTTTCTTTCCAAAAGTAATTTTTTTTTTTGGTAAAGTGTTAAGATTAGTTTTTCTAACAATTGCATTTTTAGCACTGCGTTGCAGTAAAGTAGTATTCTTTTTTTCACATAGAAATTCTACGTCCACTGCAATATAATTATGTAATTCATGACTTAATATTGCATTTTTATTTTTGCATGAATTACAGCAAGTCACTTTCTCTTTCTAGTGTTCCTTCAGAATAGATTCTAAATTGCTTAGACCAGTTTCGAAAAATGCTATAGCAGATATGCTAGATGTAACTACACACCGTTTTTCTTCAAATCCACAAGCACATTGAGAAAATTGAATAATGCTAGGGACCAACTTCATTAAATCTATGAACAGAGTTGTTACATTGTCCTGACAATCGATAGTACATTTATTTAAATTTATTTCTCTAGCTTTATATCGTCTATATAAAATTCTTGCTCTACTATTATAATAATTATTTAGCTCAAAAGATTCTTGACAATACTCTAATACTGACAATGAGTGCAAAAATCCAGTCACAGGTTCATTTCTTAGTTTAGTATGAAGATCTTTCTTGAAATATATATTTTCTACATACATACTTGTGATGATTTCAGAGATGCTGTCAAAAGCATTATGAATAGTGTTAAATAAGTCATGATTACTGTACTCCATAGAGTCTTTTGATACTTTTTTCTGTTATGATTTCACCAGAAATTGTTAGTTTTTCTAAATCTAAATCCAGTACGTTGACTTGGTCAGGTTTCATTCTAATGAATTCAGTATCTCGAATCTTGGTAAAGGCAAAATTTGTTAATGCATCTATCTTAATTTTGTCTCTTAGTAAAATCATTGTTTTAATGGATTCACCAGATACTCTGGGGGCACTGACGATTCACGAGGGATTTTATTTAAACTTGTCTGCGTGTGTACAATTAATTTAATTAAACAATTTTTTAATAAAACTTTCGTAGTAACGTAAAATTGCGATGGTGACAGCTCGTTCTTGAGATTCAATTTAAACAGTTTCACGTTCCACACTCAGACTCTAGCCAACTACCGAAAGTATAATATCGAAATACATACACTTGTATATCTATATATAGTATCGAGACAAAACACGCGAGAGCGTGTTTTTGCCAACAGGTGGAGAGCAGACTTTATTCTAGGAAATTAAAGGAATATAGCTTATGACCTGTCTTTGTTTTGCTTATTCTCGTTTTGAAGTATATTATCTAGTATTACTTAAAAAAGATTTAACAAGCTATAATTATTGTATGATTCTATTTTAGTGAATGTAACCCTAAATTTTAGAAGTACGACAAAATCATTATGAATAGAAATCATTATGAATATTTATTTTGTATTTATGTTTCAGGTTATATCTCCAGAAAGAGTGGATTAATTTCAAAAATATCTGTTTGAGATCAGCTAGGCAGAAAATAATGGGCAAGCGAGGTCCAAAGATAAATATTTCTCATGCAATGAGAGTGACTGAACTAAGGAAGCATGACATTTTTGATAGCTCTAGAAAGGTTAAAAAAGAAGGTGATCCAATGTGGGTGATTATATGCAACAATTTAGATCAAGGCAATGACAAAAAACCACTGACTGTACATTCAATCATATGTCGCTCAAAATCGGAATAATGTTATAAAGGATATCAAAAATATTTCAGAAGATGGTTTATCAAATTTGAAACCTCAAAATCAAGAAAATGATTTAACATTATATCTAGAAGAAGAGTTATTAAAAATTAAGAGTGATGCATTATATAAGTTTACAGTAAGAGAACTGTGTACCTACCCATTTGTACGTTTTTACTGGAGTTTCGAAGCACTTAATATAGTGTCTAATTTTCAAGATAAAATATTTGTTTCTGGTGTTGTCGGAATCATTGTCAGAATCATTTACAGCGCCAGATAAATCATGTAGTAATAAGATATTTATGTTTACTCCTGGAATAGATATATTTAATGAATATATTCCAGTATGTGAATTTTTATCTCAGGAAAACTCTATTTCCTTGCTTACAAGATTTGTTCATGAATGTGTCCGAAGTGGATTGAATACCAGGAAATTTGAGTGTTAACTATTATTGGAATCACATTATTAGTGCCAATTCGGTTTTCAACGCGAATATGTCCTTAGAAAACTAATTAATAAAGTGTTATGAGTTATAAGATTAGCTGTTCATGAAGAAGATGAACAATATGTTTATTATTAAGAAGGATGTGAACACGAAATGATTGATAAAAATGTCCATACTACATTGACATCTTGGTTTAAATTAAATAAAGAAGATAAAAATGCAACGCAATATTTATGTCACGAAATTCCGTACCATTATGTTTTTAATAAAAAAATTAAAAAATGGTATAAAAGAAAAAAATCTAAAAAACCTCTCATAAGTAGAATGTATTTTGTAAATCCAAATAAGCGTGAAGCATTTTTTCTACGACTTAAGTAGTACCCAGGCATTATGGAGAAAGTAAACAAAACTGACCTCGACCCCCAGTGACCTCACCCTGGGTCAAGGCCGAGCTTGTTTACTCTCCATGGTGCCATTTGCACTTTGGAGAGAGTCCTATATCCAAAGTGCCTCTGAATTTTCGAGACACTTTGGAGAGAATCCCTCCCATTTTCTCTTTCTATCCAAGGTGCCTTAGATTTTTCAAGGCTCTTTGGAGGGCGACGGGGTGGTGAAGCGACTTTTTGTATTGTTAGCGCTCCGACGGTCAGCAGGTGACTGGCGAGAATTTCGCCAGGACCGAAACTTCATACACACACGCGCGAGTTATGTAAACTGTAATAGCCGTCATCTGTTATCGATCGCCTTCCACATGCCGTATCGATTGCCTTCAAGCTTCTCGAAACCTGTAACAATAGGATGTTTATGCTTTTGGTTGTTAGCACGCACAGCGGAGCATGTATGAAGAACAATAGAAGAAGAAATGAAACAAGCGAATTACTGATCGTTTTAAAAAGGCTCTTGCACCGGCAACGAGCCAGTCTCTGTCCGGTCTCCAAGCTGTAAAGACGTATCAAATAAACGTGATTGAAATCCATACCCAATTCCATTACTTACCTGCGAAACTACGTACGCACGGCAACACGTACACTTACCTCGCACACACACGCACACGCAAACGCACACACTATGTAATATCATATATATATATATATATATGATATTACATAATATATATATATATATATATATATATATATATATATATATTATAACGGCGCTTAATACCGTGTATAAAAGATCAGTAACGAGTATAATGATCTAAAGAGTATCGAGAGGAATTGATGCAGCAGCTCGTAGCAGGTTTCTTGAAGGCTATACGAAGCCTGGCCCGTATCGCAATATGCTGTACGTGCTCGTCCTTGAGCACGGGAGCCCGCGGAGGCGTCGTGAGTGCTTATGCTGCGTAGCTTAATCGCGAATGAAGTAAACGCATATCCGAGAGGGGTGAGCGCGGGGAAAAGGCAGAGAGTCAGGCGTAAAATCACTAAGAGCAGGTGAAGTTCAGACTTATGTTTGTGTATTGTAAAGAAAAACAGCCAAATACAGTAGTGGCACGAGGCAAGAGAGAGACAAAGCGAAGCCTAATGCAGAGAGAGAGATCAGCGATCGAGCAGGTACTTACATTCACTTCCATGCTGTCTCGCTCGGATGCCTCGTGGCTCGTCTGGAACGGCGCAAGCGGGTGACCGGGGCCCTCGCTGGGCAGCAGAGTCGATGCCTCGTGGCCTTGAGTGTGCGTTCGGCTACGGCGGGAAGACGAGCGGCAGCAATCGCTCAGCTCGTAACGAAGACGCGGCGTGAAGTTGCACTCAGAGCGATAACACCGGCGACACACGAGGACACAGCTTACTAGGGCGATCTCGCAGATTTCTCGCGCGCAAAGTCCACGAGGGTTCCCGATACAAAAAAAAAGGTGAAACCGTTCGACTGTACTCTTCGGCGGAACGAATCGTACCTTTCTCGTGCGGGATGCGGCGGCGAAACCAGCGTGAGCTTTCTCCCACTCTCCCTCTCGCGGCACGCGCATAGCTCTCTCTCTCTCTCTCTCTCTCTCTCTGTCTCTCTCTGTGTGTTCGCACGCTGGGTCTTCTGCTCTCTCACTTACCTTGCCGATGAAAGAATGTACATAATATAGATTTATACATGTGTATATACATGTGTTGTAATGAGGGAGAGAGACATAACGAGAGTACGATAGTCAGCTCGTTATAATCTCTATATATATATATATATAGATATATATATAGTGACTGTAACGGCACCTTCTGGGACCCAAATTTTAAATTCTTTTAAAAGATAGAGGATACGATTTTTTATCATTTAAAATAGTTAACACTAAGTTAAACATACAAATATAATTGTTATTAACATTTAAAGGTTTTCTGGGATTCCCAGAAAATTTTCTAGGAATCCTAGAAAATTTTATGAATTTTTATTTTTATGTAATGGCGGATTCTGGGATGTAATAAATTTATATATTTTGATTTCGTGTATTGGCAGTAACTGGGATTTCAGAAGTTTTTGAGTCATTTAACGGCAGAATCTGGGATTTTTACGTCATATAAAGGCAGAATCTGGGACTTTTTGCCATTTAATGGCAGAATCTAGGATTTTTAAGTCATCTAAAGGCAGAATCTGGGACTCTTCGTCATTTAACGGCAGAATCTGGGATTTCATCTTAGAACATTACTTGTTTCTGGGATACCAGAGAATTTATAAATATGGCAAGCATACTATTTATTCTACGGTATTTTATTTAACGACAGAATCTAGGATATATCTAGGAAAATAAAAATTCATAAAATTTTCTAGGAATCCTAGAAAATTTTATGAATTTTTATTTTTATGTAATGGCGGATTCTGGGATGTAATAAATTTATATATTTTGATTTCGTGTATTGGCAGTAACTGGGATTTCAGAAGTTTTTGAGTCGACATATTAATGTTATGGCAGAATCTGGGACTCTTTGTCATTTAACGGCAGAATCTGGGATTTTTACGTCATATAAAGGCAGAATCTGGGACTTTTTGCCATTTAATGGCAGAATCTAGGATTTTTAAGTCATCTAAAGGCAGAATCTGGGACTCTTCGTCATTTAACGGCAGAATCTGGGATTTCATCTTAGAACATTACTTGTTTCTGGGATACCAGAGAATTTATAAATATGGCAAGCATACTATTTATTTTACGGTATTTTATTTAACGACAGAATCTAGGATTCTATCGTCATTTAACGACAGAATCTGGGACTTTTTGCCATATAACGGTGGTATCTCGGATTTTCACGTGATATAATGGTAGAATCTAGGATTTCATCTTGTTTCTGGGATATCAGAGAATTTATAAATATTACAAGCATAGGGCTATTTATTCTACGGCATTTTTTTCAACAACAGAATCTGAGACTTTATTGTCATTTAACGGCAGCATCTGGGAATTTTACGTCATTTAATGGTGGTATCTGGGATTTTCATGTGAAATAATGGTAGAAACTGGGATTTCATCTCAATGCCTTGGTTGTATCTGGAAAATTAGAAAATTTATAGATTTTTTGTACACCTGGATGAAAGGTATTCAGTTGTTACTTGAGCCCCTAAAATATACGCACTACAAGGGAAAAATTTGACAGCCTATATCTCTCATTTGCCACCCCCCGCATCAGCTTAATTTTTCTAATACATGGATTTTCAAGTTTTTTTCACCCTAGATGTGCAGTATAGTATTGATAATAATATTGGTATTTGTTTTATGGCATTCACTGGTACTTTTATGTTACTAGCAAGATCAATGCGCGCTCCTAGCGGTCTGCTTTATATTAATAATATTTTTATAGGTTAGAAACAAACTATCACGCACGTCCCGCCATCTATCTCGTAATCTTATTGGCCAATCGACGACCAATCAGAGAACGATAAGAATGATGATTCCTTTCTTTTATTAGAGTAAGATTAAGCATCGGAATCTGGGATTTTCATGTTATTTAATAACAGAATCTGCGATATTCACAATACATAATGATAGAACCTAGCATTTATGAATTTATATGAGTATTCTCTTTAAAAATCTTAAATGTTTTCCACGTTAAAAACTGGTATATTGTGAATTTTTATCACATGATATCACATAGGAACAGTTCTAAATACCCTGGGGGCTTGTTTAAAGATTTTTCAATGGGACTCCAGCAGAAATCGAATGATTTCTACATGAATATTACGTCTGCCCCACATTCATAATAAAAGATTCAGTTATTAATATTATCATAAGATCTTGATTTTATTACTTTATCAAGCAATATATCATACTGATATTATATGCTACGTATAAATAAAAGTACCATAATATACTATGTAATATACCATAATATACATTTTAAACTTCATAGAAGATTAAAAGACAAACTTTAAACTTTAACTGTTAACATATTAATTTATAGATTTTAAACTTTGCATGATATAGTTGCCTAATTTCAATCATTTTACAAAGATTAAAATGCATTATAATTTAATCTCTTGCTTTTAATCATTTGTAAAGTTTAAAATGTAGGTTCTAAACTTTCTACTTCCAGATTTTTAACTTTGGGTTTAGAGTGTAATTTGCTTCGAAAGTTTCTTTTTCAGAAAAATAATTATGACTGAAAATTAATTTGCGATAATTTCTTCAAATTTTGGCTATGCAATTCTCATCTTTTTAAATACAACAATACAAGAATATGTTATCAAAGGTTATCTTCAGCAATCAGTGCTATATGCTATACTACGCCGCAAATATCTTCAGAACATATTATTTATGTGCAACTCTTATAGTAAAAGAATGAGAGAGGTGTCCGCTATGCGTAGCTGTCTTTTACATAACGAATCGGAGTTGCAGAGAGTCGAACGCACGGAGTAAGCATCTATCTACACGTTCGGTCTTGTGTAAACATAAAACATAGCCTAAAACAGTGGTGTTACAAAGCTGCTTGGTGACCACAAACTCTCGCGAATCTGTCTATTGTGCGCG
This sequence comes from Nasonia oneida, assembly GCA_037356405.1. NCBI lineage: Eukaryota > Metazoa > Arthropoda > Insecta > Hymenoptera > Pteromalidae > Nasonia > Nasonia oneida. The sequence goes on along the minus strand of JAZHPH010000131.1, from coordinate 304,070 downwards.
ATTAAGCGTGATTATGCATGATTGGGCGTATATCAAAGAACCTTTGCGCTACCGCTAGTTAACTAATCGAAAAAATTAATGTGTCTAATACTTAGGCGCCGAATACCTGCCAAGACACGAAGAAAAAACTTGCGTGGATCATCACAAACACGACTTGTAAATCCAGAGAGTAAAGAACAGCGTGCTCTACATAAGTGAACATCTTGTGACCCTTGGTTCATATCGGTGGATTGGAAACTGGGCACCGGACAATCGCTTCAGGACATGCAGGACTCCCACAACAGAGCCCGCACCACTCAAGCTCGACGACGACCCCGTCCCTGCAATGCTAACCTAATCTATAGTTGTTTCACTCGTACTTTAGCCTCCTCAACAGCAACTATATGCTCTCTCCAAGACATCATACGCTTATTTTTTCGGAATAAGTCGACAATGAACGACAAGGTCTTCCTTCTTCTTCCGTTACAGCGGTTTCGGTCAGCCCTTACGTACAAGTAGAGCAGAGTTTGCCAAAATTAGCAAGCGCCACAATGACGACTACCGAAGCTACAACGACGACCAGCTAACAACACTTAGCGCTTGAGACCATCAAGACGAGAACAGCGCATTAGACAACGAGAGCCAGAGTTCGAGAACGAGGAGAAGAAGATAAACGTCGTAAGTAAAATCGCCCTCGAAAATTTGTTGAGCGTTCGTATTAGACTTCCGATGATAGGTAAAATTGTTCTCTTCGGCGGGCCGATTTGTCGAGCCCCCCGCCCCCGACGCTTATTTGACGAAATTTATGGGAATGACCCATATATATATAAATAATTAAATTATATAAAATTGAAGCATATCTTTTAAAATTCCCGAATAGAGAATATTATTCAAATTTTATATATATTGTTAATTATAGTCTGTGTAGGTGTGCATAGGTATGTGCATATATAGATATGTATTCTTATACTATCGGATATCGTATTTGGAAAACAATGAATCACAATGACGCACTTGTTTACAGCTTTTATCTTATTATAAATCGACTTGAATTAAATTTTGTTGCATTCGATTTCGTTCAGTCAGTAAATATTTGCCGAATAGTCATACCGTCTTTTTTAAAGATCACGATTATATTTTATAGTATGCAATTGTTTTAATATTATAAAACGGCTCACATGAAGATTGAAGGATTCATGTATAAATAATTTACGACTTTTCATTTTTTTATAAAGAAAGTAAGTATTTTATCAAACTTTATATCATTTATTTTGACAATTATTTTTATTGTAATCGAGATAAAAAACATTAATGAATATTTTTTATAATGAACAAACTTATTTTATATGCATTAAGTTTTTTCTAACACAAGCTTTTTTAACTTGATGAAAATTAAATTGGCATATTGCAGTGGGATAGAGAATTTTATTGCGCATCTATTTTCTTCAAGTAAAATGTTTTAATATTTTGTATTGCTTTTGAATTATTTAATAAAAAATACGTTTTCGAGGAAAGAAAATTGTAGTACTTTTTTATTTATTAATTTTTTTTTATTACTTAAACGGGCATAATTTGTTACATAGTGTCAGTAAAGTGCGTAGTGGCAAGTATACATATAAGATGTAAAAATTTTTTTAATTTGCCAGTTTATTTGTATACTTGTTCGTATTATTCGTATTAAGGCTTGCTTTAGGCTCAAAATACGCGGAAAACATAGAAGACAACTATTTGAAAAATAGAAAATGTTGCCAAAATATCGGGTGCTATAGGGGGATACTCTACCTAACATTCATTTAAAACATTTTATAATTGGATTGCAATTTTTTGTACAATTTAACTGTGAAAATTAAAATGGGTCACCCTGTATATCCCATTTCAGTTTTGGCCGTCTTTGGACCTCACAATCAGTTAATATTGAAATAACCTATGCCATTTTCAAAAAAAGTTTTAAAATCCTCTACCTAAATTTCAGAAATAATAAACATTCGAGTTTTTTTATATTATATAACAAGGGGCAAAGTGGGCCCTACATATTTTTTTCAGAACTTTAAAAACTATGTTATTTTTTTCATGAAACATACTAAAATCGATTTTCGCTTCAATTCATAGGCACCAAAAAGGGCATTTTTATACGCATTTTATAGAAATTTAATTTTTCAAATTTCAGATATTTTTATTAGTGGCTACTATCTTGGACACAGCAATCAAATTGGAAAATTAGAATAGTGTATCCAATATCAGCATATTACAGTTTAATTGCCTTGGTTTTATTTAAATATTTGAATTAATCTTGGTAAATTAAGAAATGCTTTATTTAAATTGTTCGATAATTACAATCATATAACAAATAAATTGTTTTCTTTTTATTTACATTAGATCTGAAGATGAGAATTAACCCTCTAAATGTTATAAGTTTATTATCAGCTTACTTTGGAACATTACAAATACCACAAAGTGAGACAAATTATAGAGAAATTCAATTGTCGGAGCAAATTAAATATATTTTAATAGATGCAGCAGATGAATTCAATGACATTGAAATGACAGTTGAAGAATCATTGGATTTTCTAGAAGATTTCAAAGATCAAGATGCAAAAATAGTTGAGGATCAAGTACTACATCATATTCCTGATTTTTCGGAAGCACCAACAAATGAATGTACAGAAGAAAATAATGAAGTCGATTTTGAATATAAGAAAAGGGCTGTAGAATTTTGGAAAAGTCCTAAAATAAAGTCACACATGAAACTTGAAACTGTACAGAAAAGATTTAAGAAAGTTCGATCCGTTAGTCAGCTGAAGCGTTGGGTACGCACAATTAAAAAAAGTGTCACTTACAGAGAAAAAACCGCTCAAATTTGTCAATATACATTAGATAATTTTAAAGCTGCACTTACTGCTGGTTTTATTATTCATGATCGCGATATACGTCGATGGGCATTACAAGCTCAAAAACAAAGAGGTTCTGAAGATTTTAGATTCAAAGCTTCTAGAAATTGGTTATCAAAATTTAAAACTGCCCATAGAATAGTTTCTCGAAAAATAAATAAGTTCCTTACGAAGAAAACAATTCGGAACTAGAAAAAAAATCAGATGCGTTTGTCGCCGATGTTTGGTTATGTGCATTAGAAGTTGGAATTCAAAATTTATATAATTCCGACCAGAGTGGATTTCAACTAGAAATGCATTTTGGAAGAACCCTCGCAATCGAGGGAGAAAAACAAGTGCAATGCCTAGTGCAGTCAATTTCGTCAACAACACATAGTTGTACGATTCAACCACTTATATCAGCTGAAGAGAAACTGATGTCACCACTTTTTCTAGTTTTAAAAGAATCCAGTGGTCATTTTGGACGTATTGTTGAAAGCAATTTATTGAAGGCCGAAAATGTTTATGTAGAAGCATCAAAATCTGGGAAGCTAACATCGAGTAAATATCTTTTTATTAAATTTCATTTAATACTGCAGAAAAGGTAGCAAATATTAATGTTTTTGTTTCAGACCTCTTTAAAATTTGGATGGAAAAAATATTTTTCTCGAATGTAGGTACCAACACTATACTATTACTTGACTCCTGGAGTGGCCACTGTGATAAAGTTATAGAAGAAACGATGCCAGACAATAAAATTGTTAATGCAAAAAAATACCGACAGGAACAACAGGGAATATCCAACCACTTGATGTATATGGATTCCGTATCTGGAAGAATTTTGTTCGACAATTTTCGGATAATGTAATTTTAATGGATTATGATTTAAAATTACATCAAAGGAATAACATTATTAAATTACAATCTCTAGTGCATAATCAACTTTCCTCACCAAGGTATATTAATCTTTTTAAATATTCCTGGTTAAGAAGTGGTTATATCGATGAAAAACCAGAAGAATTTGACAATCCTGTTAATTATAGTTTTGGAGATTCTTGCTATTCACACTGTGATATAGAAGGATGCACCAATGTTGCTATTATACGTTGTGCTTGGTGTAAAAAATCATTATGTTTTAAACACTATTTCGAAGATTATCATTATTGTAAACATTTTATACCATAAAACGTACATAACCATGGAAAATTAGAATAAATGTTGTATACTTATAATAAGAAATGGCTGTAATTATAAGATCTGTAAAACGATATGCATTCCAAATATGCATTGGAAAAATTCAACTAAATGCTTTTATCACGGAGATTATTATTATTATTATTATTATTATTATTATTATGATATTTATCATTAATATTTATTTCAAATAACTTATGCAATAAATAGTTATTAACAAGTGTGGGACGAGTGTCAATTTATATGAGTCTAGATCATTTTATCATACGTGTTTTATACGACATTTTCTCTTACAGAGGGCGAAAAAGCCATTTTTAATACTCCGTGTATGTACTTCAATATATACTTATAATTATTTTGTGTTAGGGGTGGTTTACCCCCTGGGGGGTAATATTTATTAAAGAATCGGAAGACTTTATTGGTTTATTATAAATGTTAACACATTTTTTCGAATTTTTTTAGTCGCTAAAAACTTGTTTTATTATATAACATTTTTTTTAAATTTCGCCCGCCATATTGGTCCGCCATTTTAAATTTTCAAAATCTGATAACAGATTCGTAAAGAGCGACCTCGAAAACCCTTATATACGAACTTCCTACGATATTTTATGGATTAAAGTACATACTTATAATTATTTTGTGTAAGGGGTGGTTTACCCCCCTTAGGGGTAATATTTTTTAAAAAGCCGAAAGACGTCAACTTTATTTTATTATTATGGATGTTTTCAAATTGTTTCCAATTTTTTTTAGGCTTTTGAAACTTTTTTATTATTAAATTATGCCAAAAAATATATGTTTTCGACCCCTAAAAAATAGGGGATGCCACCCTTACTCTTCAAATCACCATGAATTACTTGCTCTTGTTGTAAGAAATAACCTCGAATTTGTTTCGTTAAAAAATATTTATTTTAAGGCGAGATATTCAGAAAAAATGCTTTTTGGGGGTTAACTTTGGGGGTCGTTTTCACCCTCTAAATACGCTTATTAGCCGATAAGAAAAAATACGTGTCTCTTATTTTCACATGTGCTACAACATATCATAAAATCATTGAAATCGGTGAGGTCGGGTTCGGGTACCTTCCTTGTAAGACTAAGTAAAATCGTCCTCGAAAATTTTTGAGCATTCGTATTAGTCTTCTGATAATAAGTAAAATTGTTCTCTCGATGATAAATATTCTTTTAATTTATAATAACTAAAGTATAACGATTAACTATTGCGGTTTATGCGTGTGGAATGGAACTGTTGGTTAGTGTTATATTTTTAAATTGTCAATTGTGGATAGTACTTCGAACAAGTAAAAGAGTCCATTAATCACTTTATTAATATTATTGGAGTTCAGTTGGAAAACAAATAATTCTTTTGTATAGGATGTTAAATATTACTTTGCAAATTGAGCGGAATATTCGGAATGAGTAGAATTCTCAATCTGATCTAGTCAAATTGTCAATAATGTAGATTATTGTAAATAAGTAAAAAAGTCCTTGAAACGTTTGAGATAACAGTATCTTAAATCAATTGGTTACTGGCATTACTTTCACTGAAAATTACAAGAATAAGTCTCGAACATAAGTTTTCTCTTCCGTAAGTAAAATAGACCGCACCAACAATAGATGATATTCATCGACATGCAACCTTACAGACCATTGATAATTAGTATAAACGATAAATAACGACTACTATCCTGTTTTTAATGCGTTTGTATCAAAACCGAGGGTCCTAGTTCCGTTTATTTGTATTATAAACCCGCATATAAGGTTAAAACATCGATAAAGTATAAAATGATTGAAAACAAACATTTATTCTCCAAATAAGTGCTGATATGGGTTTTTGATGTATTTTTCGATGCTGAATCCGAATCCGATGTTGAAAATGCAATAAATCCAAAATCAGGTCCTAAAATCGGGTTTTATTCTTATTTTCGAATTTATTTTCGATAGGCGAGTAAAGATATGGGTTTCCGATGTGTTTTTCGACTGATTTTGGATTTATTGCATTTTCGACATCGGATTCAGATTCAGCGTCGAAAAATACATCGAAAACCCATATCTGCACTTATTTGGAGAATAAATTTTTGTTTTCGATCATTTTATAAATTGCGGAAATAATAATTGCATTTTAGTATAACTTTATCGATGTTTTAACCTTATATGCGGGTTTATAATACAAAAAAGCCATATTCTATTTCATTCCTAGGTACATCAAGAAAATTTTGGAAAAATATGCCTTGACAGGAGAAGTCCTTAATTCTCGAAAAACCCATGTGTTTCAAAATGTGCCAAAGGGTGCCAAAGTATGTCAAAGGGTGCTGAAGTATGTCAAGGTAAGCCAACCTCGCCCAACCCAAACCGCAAGGCCCGCGCACAATGACGGCAGTACGACGATATTTATGCCGCATGCGAGATTGCCAGGTGCCCCGGCTTTTGACCGTCATATGCTCAGCATTTGGCCGTCCGAGTGCAGCACGGGTGACGTCAATGTGCCGGCATTTTGCTCTTTCAGTTGTTGCCCTCTATTACGCTCTTCTATAGCTGTAAAATCAATGGAATATGCAAATTAGACCGTAATTAAGCTATAGCGCATGTCCCTATACGAGGTGAAAAGAAGAAAAGACAAAAAAAAAATGGCCGGCGACAGGACTTGAACCGGAGACCTTCCGATCAGTAGGCTGTCACTTTACCACTGTACCACGAACACTTCTTACTTTGTGTAGTAAAGTTTATCCTCATGTACTATGAGCAGCGGTATAAGTTAGTTGTTTATTGCAATATACTGTTAAACAATCGGCAGGATATTGCGACAACATGTTTAACAACATTAGCAATCACTGCCGAGTTCGTGTATATGGTGTACACTAGCAGTCTGCCGTAAAATCGGAAAAAATATAATAACAATTAACAACACTTGCAAATAGGCAATTAACGTGATAAGATGGATAACAATAGTCTACATTAACAATCTGCACCGCCTCGACAATGTAATCCGCTGAGTATTCAACGTTTCGTTAAGTTGTGAAGGAATATTGGCTTGAAATTTTCTAAGTCCCGCCGCCACGCGTGCTGCGCAAACTTCGGTATTTTGCTAGCACGCATGACGAGCACGCATGCTGTCGATATGCCGGCAACGTGCCTGCGTCGGTGGACGGCGAAAATTTTTTGTCACGTATGACGTCACGACGACAGCACAACTGCAGCACGCGTGCTCGTCACGCGTGACCCTCAAATGCCCGGCACGTGCTGCTATTGGGGTTTCGGTTAGCAGGCTGGCACGTTACCACCCGACCACAAACACTTGTTACAAGTCTTAGACAATTGTGTCCTTATGTACTGCGTGCAGCTGTTGATGTTAATAAAGTTGCATAAGTTATTGTAATAAACAATCCCCAGAATTATTATTAACGCATTAAACAACATCGGTATTCGCCGCTTATTTTGTGTAAAGGCGCGAAACCGGTAGGCTGTTATAAATTCGGTAGTCATAATAATATTAATGAAAATTGGCAACGAACAAACTCCGGTAAATAAATAATAGACCAAATTAACTAAATCAACAGACTTAACAATGAAATACATTGAAAAGCCTTGGTTTCGTGAATTGTGCGGCCGAAAATTTTCTAAGTTCCGCAGCCAACAAAGCCAGCATTCTGCGAGAATTTCGTTTCGGCAGAATGCTGTCACGGCAAGCCGCACTCCGAGCAGGCATTCTGCTAGCACTCTGACAGCGCCAAATGTTAGAAAATTTTGAACACGAGTCGAAGGCACAATGCCGTCATTTAGCTCCTCAAAATGTCATCATAATGCTGCCACGAGTGCCAACACGGCGTGACCGCAAAATGCCGACATTCTGCCTTCGTCCGTGCCGGTCTCATACAGCCGGCACACATGGCCGTCATTCTGACAAAGTTGCCGTCGCAATGTGGGCACGCGTGCTGGCACGCTGTGCCGCCAAAATGGCAACATTATGACTTCCCGAATGGCGGGAAAAAAAATTTGAAAATTCCAACGAAAGATGACTTGGGGACGTCACAATGACGGCACGAGCGAACAGCATGCGTGATCCCGAAATGCCCGGCACGCGATGTTATCAGCGATGTTAGTATGCAATGGCAATGTTTTGGCGCGCAGGCAGCGGAATATACCTCACTGTGTAAAAGTGTGTCAGAGTGTGCCAAATTATGCCATAGTGTGCCAAAGTATGATACAGTGTGCCATGCTGTGATATATTGTACCATACTGTGCCATACTGTGCCATACTATGCCATACTGTGCTATACTATTCCATACTGTGCCATACTATGCCATACTGTGCCATACTGTGCTATACTCTGCCATACTGTGCCATACCGTGCCATACTGTGCTATACTGTGTCAAAAAAAAAGTTTGTTTGCGAAAAACCCATGTGTGTTAAATTGTGCCAAAGTGTACCAAAATGTGCCAAAGTGTGCCAAGATATGCCAAGGTGCAGAAAATTTCCGAATTTGAACACTTTGGCACAGTAGGGCACAGTATAGCACAGTATCGCACACTTGGGCACACCTTGGCAAACTTTGGCACACCCAATTATTTCCACCGGGGTCATTGCGATTTTACTTAATAGTCATGTATTATAATGACTTTAGTCTCTCGACGTTGTCATCGGCCACCCTCTACACCTAGACACCGTATTTGGATAATTTTTATGTTTAAAGCTCAAAAACTACCTGGACTTTGTAATCGGCTACCCTGGCTACCTAGTCACTGTTACTTCTTCAAAACGCAGAGTATGCACCGGAAACCTCTTAATTCTAAATGTCGTAATATATTATTATATTTTCTATAAAAAGCAATTCCCATCGGTACATATAGCTGTGTGGTCGACTTTACGTTCACAACACTTCTTGCGGCTAACTTAACGGTCCTAACACATTTCGGACTAAAGAAATAAAACGTGATTTTAGCAATTGTGGATTATATAGAGAACAGAAAACATTCTAATAAGCCGAAGAAACTTACCAACAGTAATGTATTTTTTTTTTTTTGTATAATGAAAAATCCGAACACTAATATCGAAGTAAATAGTGTCACAAGCGCTAAAGCTTATGAAAAATATTATTACTTTATTAACTCTAGACACATGACGTTAATAAAATTTGTCCTATGACTATTCTACTTATTTTGGAAATATCGTAAATTTACGACTCAATACCATTACTATAATCATCAGTACCATTCTGCACACCTCAAAAGTGATAGTCGTGATAGTGATAGTTAGTGATTCTTGTGTACCAGTTACTGCAAAAGACTGTTATTGAAATGTTTTAGGGACTAATATACTTAACACTATTATTAAAGAATTTCCGCGGACTATTTTACTTTCACAAAATATTTTGCTGTTTAGGCAAATGAATAGCCAATATCATTTATACAAATAATATTTGTGCATCAACTGCAACCATAAGTGTACCATATGTAGTAAGTATCTTTAGAGTTGTTCCTAATTGATCATTATATAACTTAAGTTTAAATAGGGTAAGCCCTTTATTGACCAAAAACAATTTTGTTGCTTCATTATGATTATATATAATAAACTTGACTTTGGTTGATTGATCTCAGTTCTTTTTATCTATTATTATGTTGCGGAATATATCAAACCCGCCTAACCTTTTACTTTTTCAAAAGTTAATTTTTTTAGAGATTTCAGTCCTTTTTAGTAATTTTTTTGGAGTATTTCATATTTCTCCTAAAAATAAAATACAAGCATCTTTAGCACCTTTCGACCGCAGCTTTTTTGTAACATTTTTATCACTATTATGAAATCACTAAATGTTCTGATATACACCACCCTCAAATGATTTTTACAGCTAGACACAAAAAACCACGGAGCTAACTACCTAGACGTCGTTATCGGCCACCCTGTACCTCTAAACAGCTTCTTCGAATGATATTTATTATATACCTAGACACCAAAAACCACGGAGCGCACCACCTAACCTCGCCATCGACCACCCTGTACACCTGGACACCGCGTTCAAATAATTTTTACATCTAGACGTCGTTATCGGCCACTCTGTACCTCTAGACACCTTCCTTGAATGATTTTTACACCTAGACACAAAAAATCACGGAGCGCGCCACCTAGACCCCGTCATCGGCCACCCTGTACACCTAGACACAGCCCTCGTATGATTTATTTACCTGGACACCAAAAACCATGGAGCGCGCCACCTAGACGTCGTCATCGGCCACCCTGTACACCTGGACACCTTCCTCGAATGATTTTTACACCTAGACACCAAAAAACACGGAGCGCACCACCTAAACCTTGTCATCAGCCACCCTGTACACCTGGACACCTTTCTCGAATGATTTTTACATCTAGACACCTAAACCCGCGGAGCGCACCACCTAGTTCTCGCCATCGACCACCCTGTACACCTGGACACCGCGTTCAAATAATTTTTACATCTAGACGTCATTATCGGCCACTCTGTACCTCTAGACACCTTCCTTGAATGATTTTTATACTTAGACACAAAAAATCACGGAGCGCGCCACCTAGACCTCGTCATCGGCCACCTTGTACACTTGGACACCTTCCTTGAATGATTTTTACACCTAGACACCAAAAACCACGGAGCGCACCACCTAAACCTTGCCATCAGCCACCCTGTACACCTGGACACCTTCCTCGAATGATTTTTACACCTAGACACCAAAAACCATGGAGCACAGCACCTAGACCTCGTCATCGGCCACCCTGTATACCTAGACACCGTACTTAAATGATTTTTATACCAAGACACTGAAAACAACCTGAAGCTTATCATCGGCTACCCTGGCAAGCTAGTTACTGTTACAGTTACAGCTCCGGAACGCAGAGTATGCGCCGGCCACCTCTTAATTCTAAATATCGTCGTAATGTATTATTATTTTGTATATAGCTTTGCGGCCAACTTCACGGTCCTAACAATTCTTGCGGTTAACTTAACGGTCCTTTCACATTTCGGGCTGAAGAAGAAAAACGTAATTTTAGCATTTGTGGATTATACACTATCATATTATAAAAATAAGCAGCCTTTTCACTTATATTTTTGTTGGAAATCATAGTTTAGCTCAAAAATCATTCTAATGAGCCAAAAAACCTTACCAACAGTAATGATAAGTATTTTTTTTTTGTATAATGAAAAATCCGAACATCAATATAGAAGTAAATAGTGTCACGGGCGCCGCAGCTTAGTCTGCTTCTCAAACTCGCCTTCGTGGCGCTACCGTGCCACTTGATAAAGAGGTAGATACATAGTTAAAGTTTAAAATAGCTATAGAGGATTAGTAAAAGGATAGATATACATAAAATTTAGGACAAAGATCGGTGATCTGGATAGAGTTAGACAAAAATATATATAAATTCAGATTAATATTAGCGAAAGAATAGAGATGATGATACAGATAATGATAGCGATGGGATCAGTGATAGAGGCAGAGAAAAATATGGAGTCAGGAATAAGAATTCTAATATAAATAAACTCAAATCAAATTAGACTCAGAGACATCAAGGTGAAGTCAGAGATAAAGACAGCGATAAAGACGGATACAAATATTATAAGGCGTAATAACTAATAAAAATCAGAATTAGGTCTGAGTCCGACATCAGGATAAAGGTACAAGTAATTCAAATATGAAGTTACAGATGGAGATACTGATTGAGTTGAAGTTAATGATATAAATTAAAAAAATTTTAAATATTTAAAAAATTTTATATAATAGTTCTAAGCTTGAACTTTGACAGAAATATTATATATTATATTTAAAATTTTATCAACATTATAGCTTAATTTTCAAATTACATAGAAAATTTCGATTATCACTCAAAATTTGCACTTGGGGGGTTGGCGAGTGAAGCGAGCAGGGGGGACCCCCCCCTAGTTTAAGTAAAAGTCTTTTTTGGGGAGTAAAGCGCGAAATATTTGATAAAAAGTAAAAACTCTTTGGTTGCTCTTTTCCTTTTTGGTTATTTATTTTCTTGATTTGATAATTTAACTCTACAATGTCTCTTGGGTCGAAAAATCAAAATATGAATATTGCTTTTCCTTTTATGTTAAAATCTACTAATTTTCTTGGACCAATAATTATACTCTACTATTTCAAGCTGCCGAAATATAACGAAACGAAATCTGAGAAATCTAATTGAACGGTGGTAGCAGCGGCGGGGCTGTTACTAGTGGCGGTGGTGTTGACGGCGATGGTGTGTGAGTCGACGATGGTGGCGACGTCAGGTCGATGGTCGCCACAACCGTTTGATGTTGCGTGCCTCGGCGCGTAATCTTCGATGATCGTCCTGGAACTGATGCAGTGGGTGTTCGTACTGACGATTTTCGGTCTCGTCTTTAGCCACAGCATAGGTGGAAGATTGGCCACGCTGACAATCCGCGGCCTAGATCTTGTTGGCCGCGGAATTCCCATTGTCAGTGTTGGTGTATAGCCTGTCGATAATGACGGCTTGCCAAGACTATAATTCGATACGGCCGGCGATAGCTCGGCCTCGAGGGCCGCAAGGATTTTGTCTGGCATTTTGGTATGAAAGTTTTCCATTATACTGCTGCGGATTTGATTTCTCTATTTTTACCTTCACAAGTTATGTTTGTGTAAATCCGTGATTTTTTATCAATATTCTTCATGTTTACAAAATGACGGTCTCGAAAATTCGCATAGAACTCGATTCAATAGGCAGCGGTTTCTAGGCTTAAGGTGGAAATTCGAGTTCCAGTGTCTACGATGGCAAAACAATTCTGGTCGTATACTGAGATTTTTAACAGTAGAGGCGTGGATCTCCAGAGGGTGCCTTGAATCAGCGGATAATCAATTCTCCTTGGGGTTTTGATAAATTCTGGGTGAGGTTCCGAATCAGCGGCGTTATCATTTTAGTGTTTCTGTTGTTTCTCAAACTGCCGAGTCATTTGAGATCTTGCGAGTTCGATTGCATTCCTGATGTGCTGGATTCTGGTCGCCAGTGGCGTGGTGATTTATGAACCTAACTTCTGATGTAGCCTGTCAGGCGTCTTTAATTCTCTCCCTATTAAAAATTTTACCTAAGATCGTATGTAAGAACTTACGTAAAATCATATATCAGATCTTATCAAAAATCTTGTGTAAGATCGTACATAAGATCTTATCAGCGATTTTTGACCAAGATCTTATGTTCATGATTGATGAAAATATTCATTCAAGATCTTACGCAAGATAGTGTACAAGAGCATGCATAAGATATTACGTAATATCTTTCCCAATTTCTTACATAAGATCATATGCAAGATCTTACCGCCATGATCAAAATAAATATTTTTATTAATAATTAATTCAAGATCTTATGTAAGTTCTTATCTAATATCTGATATAACACTTAAAGAGATACCGTTTTATTGATCACTTACTGAAGATATACAAGATCTTGCATTCGATCTTGATTAAATGTTAAATAAAAAGATATCTCTTTAAGTGTTACATAAGGTCTTTTATAAGAACTTACATACGATCTTAAATAAATTATAAATTACAAGATTTGTATTGACCATGGTGGTAAGATCTTGCATAAGATCTTATGTAAGAACTTGGGAAAGATATTACGTAATCTCTTATGCAAGATCTTGTATATGATCTTGCGTAAGATCTTGAATGAATATTTGATGAAAATATTTTTCTTTATCATGAACATAAGATCTTGTATCAGATCTTACGGAAGATTTTATGTTAGTTCTTGGTTGAAAATCACTGATAAGATCTTATGTACGATCTTGCGCAAGATCTTCGCCAAGATCTGATATAAGATCTTACTTAAGTTCTTATATGTGCAAATCCACGACCGACAGTACACAACTTGGGTGTTGGAAGTTGCAAATTTCAAATTGAGGGCACGCCTATTAGACCAATTTTTTTTGGTTCTTTGGGCCACTTGGAGTGAGAGAATTCCCGCGTGCATCGCCGATCGCTTGCCAAACTTTTTTGCGGGGCAATTGAAATGATCTTATGGGAATTTAATATTAACGAAAATTAGCCATGGTTCAACTTCATCCATTCAGTGTCTGAAGGCGTAATTCAAAAATGTGTATTTCTTGGATGGGAGCATCAGAAGAGAGCTTTAATTTGAGGGGTAGTGGGTTAGGAATGGTTGCTTAGGTCAAAAGTTGTCTAGGCTTGAAAATAGTAAAAAGTCACAAAGAGTAAAATGTTTTACGAAAATCAGCGATTTTACTCTTATTCTTAAAATTCTTATAATTTTTTATCCAAGCAGCCAATTTTAATCATCCAGGGCTCAAACTAAAGCTTTTTTCTTTTATTTTTATTTAAAAAATTTGGATTAACATTTTAATTTTACGATCAGCTTTATATATGCCTATCAATTATGGTAGTTTTTTGGCCGTTTTCATCGTCATATATATAGCTGATCGTAAAACAAAAATGTTGATCTAAATTTTCAAACCGAATGCGGACGAAAATAGCTATAATTTGAGCCCCAGATAGTCGAAATTGACCGCTCGGATCAAAAGTTATAAGGATTTTAAAAATAAGAAAAATCGCTAATTTTCGTAAAAAATCGAAAAATTGGTGATTTTTTGCTATTTTTAAGCCTAGACAGCTTTTGACCTAGGCAATCATTTTGAACCCACTAGCCCTCAAATTATTTCTTTTTTTTAATACTTTGATTCTATTAAAACATATTTTTGGATTGCGCCTCCAGACAAAAAGTGGAAATTTTCTGGTTTTCGTTAATTTTCTCCGTGTTAAATTCCCATAAGAGAATTTGAACTGTCCCGCGAAAAAGTTTGGCAAGCGATCGGCGATGCACGCGGGAATTTTCTCACTCCAGGTGACCCTAAGAACCAAAAAAAGTTGGTCTAATAGGCGTGCCAACTTCCAACACCCAAGTTGTGTACGGTCGGTCGTGGATTTGCACATATAAGACCTTGAGTAAAATTTTTAACTGCCTATGTGAATGTAAGCTGGAGTATAAACATTTGCAGTGCTTCCAGCGGTATCGTAGGCAAACTCTAGTTTGAGAAAGTTTTCATCACACTTCTCATGTTCTTTACTTACATACTGGTCGATTACAGTTTTCACCACCAAGTTTGTACGTTCAACCGGGTTGCACTGCGGTCTGCACAGTGGAATTTTTCAGTGATTGACTCCGTTATCCTTCCAGGAATTCCTTGAAATCTTTACTAATAAACTGTTAACCATTATCGCTCACCAGAGTATTCAGGCAACCATGGCGGAGAAAAACTTGTACTTTTATATGCCGGATGATAGTTTTGCTATCGGCTTTTTTAGAATTTTAAAATTTTAATATAAAGTCATTTGCAATTTAATTTTAATGGTTTGACTAGTGCATAACTAGTTTATTATTGTTAAATAAATAGAAACTGTTTTATTAACTACGATTCGAGTGAAAAGTTTTATTTTTTTAAATAATGTACAGAGTAAGTTTCCGCTCTTTATGTAATTACATGAATACATATAAACATCCCTTGTTACCGAAAAAAAAATTAATCATTCTCCAATTCATTTAATATTTAACATAATACTTTGAAGTAAATTACAATGTTTTAAACGATAACCACTTCCAAAAAAGTAAATGCGCTGTATTTACGATTTATAACGGATTAGAGCAGACTAAAACTGATTCAAACGACGGATTAAAACGGATAGAATTATCATAATCCGTTTTAATCCGTTTATTTTAACAAGGGCTGGCAATGTCTATTCTAACTCGATGTTTATTTCAACGAGGGCTGGCTATTTTACTTTACGCTATTATTAAGAAATTTCCAAGGACTATTTTACTTATTGAAAATAGAACGCTGAATTCGCATATTAAATTCCAATATCGTTCACAAAAATATTGTTTGATCATCAATGCAACTAACCGGGTTAATTAAATTCTCAGCGGACGATTTCACTTATTCTGGCTATGTCGCAAATTGACAATTAAATACCATAACTATAACAATCAGTACCATTTACACACCTCAGTGATAATAGTCATTTGTCACAACGTTTTTATTGTTATTCAAAAAAGGTCCAATGTTCGTAGGGACAATTGAACTGAATCAAAAACACTTAATTAAAAACAATGTCTTTTAGCGTATTATGAATAAAATAATATGATTCTAAAGTTGACTTTTTTTATAAATCTTAGTTGTTTTTTTATCTGTAGTTTCATTATAAACAAAATTTATAAATATGCATGATAATTTACAATACATCAATCTCGCCTAGCTTTTTTACTTTGATTAAAAGAATTTTTTAGAGATTGCATGTCTTTATAAGCGAACTTATTGAAGTATTTTAGATTCATCCAAAAATAAAATGCATGATAATAGCGTTCAGGTAGTGTATACGGAGATTTTTATTGCGGAAATATCAGTATATTTCGTGCATAGTATCTAAGTGCAAAGGGTCGCCGATAATGGGGTCTAGGTATTGCGCTCTATAGCTTTTGGTGTCTAGAATCAGTTATTACACTTAGACAATCAAAGCTTCGGGGCTCAGTACCGCGACCGCATCATTGATGACCGCATGGACCTGGATACAAAAATCTACTGCGTGCTCTATATATAGACCTCGCCATCGAAGACCCTGGGCATGGTTCCCATCATCCCCAACACTAAAAAAGTTCATGCAGTGACAGTGCAGCAGCTGTTCAAAATTTTTTAAATTTTCAAAATTCTGTTTTTTTAGGCAGGCTAAAAAGAGCGCTATCGATGCCCTGGTTATAAAAAGCACGGTACATAACAAGGGGCGAATCAGCTTTTTCAGACTCGGATGATGATTGCCCTGGCGAGAAAAATCACGTGATTTATCACACGACCAATCACGTGAGCAGTCACTTGATTTCTCACATGATTTATCACGTGATTTCTCACGTGATTATTTGGCGTGATATCTCACGTGAGAAGTCACGTTAAAAATCACGTCAGAAATCACTCATAAAATTGAATTATTTTTTTTAATTAAAATAAATTATTTTATTTTTACTAAACAATTATGTAAAATAGATTTGTTAACAATCCAAATAAATTGACCGCAAAAAAATGTTGCCCTAACCGAGGATCGAACCCCGGTCCTCAACTTCCCATTCCGTTATCTTACTGCCTGATCTATTTGTGCTGTTGTAATTATTGAAACTCTATACTGTTTTTACCTAAAAATATGTTTGATTTATGATTTTGTACAATTTACACGTATACTTCAAGATAAAAATTGAAAAGATTTAAAATATTTTCGAAGTTAAGATTGATATTTATAATCTAAATTTAATATTACCATTAAATTATTTAGCATAGAAGAATCATTCTAATTTATAAAGATAAAAACGCAAAATAAACTTATATTTAATTGTAAAATTAGATTTTTTCATTTCCTTATTTTATCAATTAGCAGCAGATAGTCTATACACGTAAACGATAGATTACTGAGATTCATACATGATCTTCGAGTCATCATTAGGACAAATAAAAATAGCTCAGGCAGTAAATAATGGATTGTCAAGTTAAGGACCGGGGTCAAATCCTCGGTTAGGGCGTTTTTTTTTAATTTTTTTATTGCGGTCAATTTTTTGGATTATTAACAAATCTATTTTTCATAATTGTTTAGTAAAAACAAAAAAATTTTATTTTAATTAAAACAAATTCTATTTTATGAGTAATTTCTGACATGATTTTGAACGTGATTTCTCACGTGAGAAATCACGCCAAATAGTCACGTGATAAGTCATGTGAGAAATCAAGTGACTGATCACGTGATTGATCGTGTGATAAATCACGTGATTTTTCCCGCCAGGGTGATCATCGCTCATCATCCTCGCTTGAAAAAGCCAACTTTTGCCCCTAGTTGTGTACTATTATTCTGTATATTATTGTGTACTATTGTTCTATAATGTACTATTACTCATTATATTGTACGGCCAACTTTACAACACTTTTATCGACAAATACTTTCGTTGGGAATCATAGTTTAGCTCGGAAAACATACTACCCTGCTAACAGTTGGAGATTAGAACAGATTAAAATATCAAAATGGAGCAGAAATACCGATTAAAATAGATTAAATGCTGATTAAAATCGATTAGTTTAATCTATTTTAATCAGTATTAGTGCTCCATTTTGATCTTTTAATCCGTTCTAATCTCCAACTGTTAGCAGGGTAATCAGCCAAAAAACTCACGAACAATAAAGATAAGCATTTTTTTCGGTATCATGAAAAATCCGAACACCAATATAGAAGTAAATAGTGTCATGAGCGTTGCGACTTTGTCTACTTCTCAAACTCGTCTACATGGCGGTACTGCGTCATGTGATATTTGTTTATTTAATGTTTCCTTCCAGTTTTGTAAATAATTTTCTCACACATTTAGTGTTGTTACGGACGATTTTATGTATGTGTAGGGATTTGTGTCGAGAGTTTATATGAGCAGGTGCCTATAGAAGCGAATTTTGTAAACGCACACCAATGTACTACCTGAATTGATAAATACGGATAGGGAAAATTTTGGAATATTCGCAGAAGTTTCATCGCTAAGCCCAGACTCTTGCTATCGAGCAGACTGCAACTCGTTCCATTTTTCTCTGAAATCTCGGCGAGACCGGTCAAACTAGGAAACCCGCAACGCTTGTTTTTGAGTTGAATTATAACAATTTTAAGCGATTGTTCTGATTCGACATATTACTTCTAATCACCATATCGTCCCCTGACTCGACTGCGTAGCTATTTACAGAAGTTTCTCCGAGACCAACAATTTTTGATTCAGCTATCATAACTCCAACACGGTAGTTGACACCCGGAAAAGAGAACCGCGTGTGAGGAGGTATTCAGCAGCGTGATAAATAGACGAGAGGTTCATCTTATAATATTTTTGTAAGCGTGTTGTAAACTTGCAAGTCGTCGTGCTCGGTACAAGATTTATGTTATTTTCGAGCATTTAATATATTGGAAACTATATTTCTTTACACGTATTTGACTGACTAGACGTGAAAACGAAAACGTAGTATTGCATCAGTATTTTATTGACAAAGAGAGATTCGATAAGTGAAAATATTAAGTATATTGTGAATGAGAAAGTATTAAAAAATCAGAGAATTGTGTGCACACATGCGTTAGAACGTTTGAAGACAGATAGTTATTAAAAATTTGTTCTTTAAAAAAAAAAATGTTTAAAGAGTGAATATTCCTTTTGGTCAACCAAAATCGATTTTGAAGAACCCAATCCTCAAATTTTACAGCGCGTATTTCTTCTTGTTCGAAAAATATTAATAACTTTATTCAGAAAGACAATAATTTATAATATTTGCTAATCAAAAGCAGCGGATTACTATTTATTGAATGTTTGTAGGATCAGTATAACATTTGAAAAACATATATCCGGGATGTATCACAATGATTAAAGTATTGTATTTTCTGGGGA
>JAZHPH010000131.1:187347-269810 GCA_037356405.1 Nasonia oneida | reverse complement strand
AGTCACCCATCGATGACAGACTGTTTATGACAGTAGCGGTCGTAAATCATGTTAACCTTATGACATCGTATGCGTGATATAGCTTTTGTTTAAAAATTATTCATAATTATTTATAAATAAACAAAAGTCACCCATCGATGACAGACTGTTTATGACAGTAGCGGTCATAAATCATGTTTATTAACCTTATCAGCTACTGTTGATATAAACATGGGCTTCTGTTTACATAAACAACTGGCGCCAGCCACGGGACTGGTGACGTCACCTACGCCACGCCCAGTCTCTCCATACCAGCCCATATACTACTACTATGCGTATTTTACAGATAAGAACATCCTCACATTGAAAGAATCAGCTAGAATGCTGGAAATTCTGAGAGCAGCAAAGGACCAAATGGTAGGGTTGAGAGGACCCGTAAAACACTGCAGCAACATAGAGGAAACAGGGGCCATTACGTAAACGCCTACGCACACGTATCGAAACGTGACCAAGACCAACATGGTCGAACTCATCCGTCTGTTGCAAGAAAGTACTAAAGCTCAGGTCAACCTCAGTAACAAGCTGGTCAGTGGAATGTCGTTGATCGAGAAAGAGAACGCCAGAATGAATACAAACCTGGAAAATCTGACAAAGACTTTCAGAACGGATATAAACAACCCGACTAAGTCTATGGACAGTCTGAGACTCAAGGATCCGAACACAGTCAGCAAGCCAAAAGCAGTTAGCAACGTATGTCTCAGCGAGCCGCTCAAGCTGCCTCCGAGTGGACGTGGACGCGATTTTCGCGCAGCGAACTGCAGCCAGTCTGAATTTCTAACACCAGGACTCAAAGCAGAGACTTCACAAGCACAGCCTTCAAGGGTTCATCCACTCTCGTACCTGGATCACATGGTTTTAACCCTTACAAGTAGAAGGATGATGCAAATACTAACATGTACAAAGATCTGCTTCTATACAAGGATTGGCGTCGGGAATCCGCTGAATGTCTCGGAACTAAGTTTGATGATTTAAGACTGCCTGAAGCTGTGGATCTAAGTAAACGATTTTCTGAATATGATCTAATACGACTTAGTAAATTCAATCAGTCCAGGTCAGGGAACTTGTCTAACACAAACATGAACGATACGAAACTAAAACAAACTAACATCACGCGAGCATACAAGTTAAAGCTAGACTCAGAATACGCCCCCTTCGAGGACTTCCTGTTCTCGGAGTTAAAATCGCGGAAATTATTTTATATTTTCGGAAATCACGCTCACGGTTTACTGAACCAAGAAGAACTCGACCACGATAAGAACATTGTACGGGAAATCATCTTGAATAAGATAGATGACAAATATCATCTGAACACAATGAATATAAAAGACCCAGTAGAACTGCTGGAAAAGATTAAAGAAAAATGAACGAGTTCAGAAACAACGCTCACACAGCTCAGAAACGACTGTCCGATTTAAAGTTCAATAAGGACAAAGAATCAGCGTTTAAGTTCTGCCTAAAGTTCGAAGATCTCGTTAGAAAATACGAGAGCAATGAGGGAATAGACAAAATGACAGAAACCGCAAAGAAAAGCCTGTTCTACCACGCAGTAGAGCAAGCCTACCCAGAGGTTATCACGTCAGACAACATAGCAAGCCATGGTATGGGTAGGAAATACACATACAATGAATTGAAAGATTTAATTTTTAAATCGATAACTCACGTCAGAAGAGCACCGAGAAGTCAGCGTTGTTTGGAAATGTCAAAGAGGACAGTAGGAGCCGTTCGTCAGAGGGACGATCAAAAAGCCGTGAAAGACCAAGCAAAAGATATAAGAGGTGTGGCAGCCAGAGTCATGTGACTGCTGACTGCACACATAACGAACCGAAGTGCTTTAACTGCAACAAGTTTGGCCACATCGTGAAAAACTGCAAAGAACCCAAGAAGGAACTTTACGGAAAAGAGCGTCAGAGAAGAATAGGAGTCTGTCACCAAAGAGAAAGCAAAGGAGGCACGAAAGCAAATCGCCTGGACGTAACCAAAATCGACTCAGCAGGTCAACGTCCAGATCGCCGTTCAGAAGATCTGCTTTTGATCTCCAACGCCAGCAAAAGGTAGTACAATCATCGATTCAGTAAGCATGTACGTGAGTCTGAGTATGACGAATTCTAAACTCATTTCAACACAGCTTCATGAAAAAGACGAGTATGTGATAGGTTGTGCCAACAGAGACAAAAAATCAAGCATAAAATCAATTAATCAAGGTCGAGTTAAGTTCGAATTATCGAATAGCAAAATAATAAAACTAGATAAATACACACAGAGAACTTAAGTACGAATCTTCTGTCACTTAAGCGCTTCACAGATCAGGGCTTATATGTGTATTTGAACAATAAAACGATGATCGACCAAATACGAAAGAAAAGATCTTAGAAGGAAAGTTAGAAAACCCGTTTTGGACGATTGACTTGAAGTTAAAAACAAATGAGAGCCAAGCAATATACACAAATACTTCGGTCTCCCATAAAGGCGATAAAAAACCGGTTAAGAAGAGGGTAACGTTTAGCGATGAGAAAGTAATTACAAACCCGACAAGTCAAACTGATGACAGTAACACAAATAAGTCGACAAGCGTAATAAATACTATGAATTTGTGGCACATTAGGTTAGGACACACGTCCCTAAATGAAGTAAAGACCCTGAAAAAGCTGTATCCGGATATTAAGGAATTTAGGAAGAATGACCACGGTGTGTGCTTGAGAAGCTGTGAAATATGTAAAGTAGCAAAAATGAATAAGCCGGAATTCGAAAATAATAAGGAGATGGCAAAGAAACTACTGCGAAGAGTCAGTGCCGACACAATGGGACCTATGACGCCAGCTACTCATCCGAAAGGCTGCAGGTTTATTGTTGTGTTAGTTAATAAATATAATGCGGAACTAAAGACAGTTTGCCCATATACACCACAGCTAAACAGCATTACAGAACGCTACAATCAGACAATCCAGAAGATCACGAGAGCTCTGATGTATTATTTAAGACTGCCAGCAAATGCCTGGGATCTGTCATTGAAAGCTGCAGTGTATCTGTACAACCTGACACCCTACAAGTCAATCAACTTTAATTCACCGTTATTAATGATCAACCCAGAGTTAAAAATATACATAAATCAGATAAGAAGATTTGGATGCGTGGCATTTACTAAGGTCCAAGGACAACAAGAAACCAAGTTCGATAAACTATCGAACAAAACAGTGTTTATAGGAAATACCGACACGGGCTACGTGCTGTTGAACCCAGAAAACGGTAAAGTGTACGAAAGCCGAAATGTACAATTTATCGAAAGCAAGGTCTTCGGAGATGTCTACAAAGCTAAAGATATAAAGAATTGGATAAGAACGAATGACCCCTTGAACAAAGAGACTTGGTTATTCGAATTCAAGGAGGAAAACTCGCTTCAATCCGAAGAAGTGATAACATCAAAGAAAAGAGGCAGGCCACGTAAAGAAAATCAAAAATCAATGGCGAAGTCAGCCACAAAGGTAATATATAGACCCGTTACACGAAGGCAAACTCAAAGTAAAGAAGTTGCAAGTTTAAAAGATGCTCAGGATGAAATCGAAGGCCTGAGCGCATATGGTCTCTATGCACTGCTGACATCTATCAACGAGGATCCAAAATCTTATCGAGAAGCTGTATCGTCATCAGATGCAGACATTGGCAAGAAGCCATGAGCAAAGAAACAGGAGTTCTTTAGAAGAACCAAGTATACGAAGTAATTAGTAGAACGTGCAAGGATGACAAGAAGTTAAACATTTTGGACTCGCGATGGGTTTTCAAACGTAAAGATAACGGAACTAAATACCCAGACTACAAGGCAATAATCGTCATAAGAGGCTTCAAAGATTCGAACCTCTACGATCTCTCTGCGAAACATACGCACCAGTATCACAACTTGCACTTGTAAGAGCAGTCCTAGCCATGGCAAACAAACACGACTCTATATTGTGACAACTGGACGTTAAAGCAGCGTTTAAAGAAAGAAATATTTCTGGAAATACTAGTTGGTTTCGAAGACTATGAAAATCACAGACAAACAAAAGTTTGGAAGCTACATAAATCCTTGTATGGGTTGAAAACAAGTCCAAAGAATTGCGTAAAAACCCTACTAAATAAAAATTGCGCGATTACTCGCGGTGATAATCCCGCGATAAATCGCGTTAATTTATCAAACCTTTATCAACGCGATTAGTCGCATGATTAACCACGTGACTAATCGCGCGATTGATCTAAAATAAATTTTTTAATAAAAGAAAATTGTTTAAAATGCAAAATTATTAAGCGGGATCCCCAATTTGGGTGTTACCATTCAGATGGTAACACCTATACTGGCCACTCCGCTTAACAATTTTGCATTTTTAACAATTTTATTTTACTAAAAAACTTATTTTAGATGAATCGCGCAATTAGTCATGCGATTAATCGTGCGTTTTTTAAGAATTCCTAGGAATTATCATATCAAGAAATAGTATAGAAAGGATCATAAGATTGGACAAAATTAAGTTTATAACCAAGATGCAAACGAAATTTGGATACGCACAGGTCAAAGGTAAACAATCAATCCCCATGGTAGCCAATCAAGTATTGAACAAGCAAAGAAAACTACGAGAGAATGAATCAACAAACGAGCAAGTTGTAAATCAACGTGAATACAGAGAAGTGGTTGGATCTCTGATGTATCTGGTATCAGGTACAAGGCCGGACGTAGCCTACGCAGTCAACATGCTAAGTAGACATCAGCAGAATCCGACCGAAAACGAATGGAAAATGGTCATGAAGAGAATGCCTACTCTGCAAGTTGACAATTAACGTACGAGGATTAAGTGAAGGAATGGAGTCATTCTCAGACGCGAGTTTTGCAGATTGCAAGAACTCACTTACTACTAGCGGTTATGTAGTTACGTTGTACGGAGATACGATAGCATGGACAACGCACAAACAGGCCTATGTGGCTCTATCAACATGCCAAGCCGAATATGGGGCTATGAGTGATGCTTGTAGAGAAGCAATCAGCATATGTCTGTCATTAAAAGTAATTCCAGATATGATGTACTTTCTAATCATCTTATGGTGCGATAACAAAGTAGCAGTAGCTTGCACAAAGATGGATAGAAGTAATAAATTCAGGCATATGACGGAGGTACATGAGGACTACGTTAAGTTGTGCGCAAAAAGCGGCTATGTAAAAATAGAATGGATAGAATCAAAGGAGCAAAGAGCAGATATTTTTACTAAGCCTTTGCCTACTGATAGTCATAATTTGAATTTGTTTACTGATAGTCTGAATTTTTTTTTCTTTCCATTACCAGCGCAGCCTTTTGGCCCAGCTGCCGGGGGCCTTCAACCACCTCTGTGTGGAAGTAGTGCCCAATCATATCTCTTTTTTACCCTGAGAGATAGATACCTATATTTTTCCACCCTGACTTCTCCGGTGAGGACCGTATTTTCAGACACACACCTTGCTGCTTAAGCTAGCACTCTCTGCCCCCGAGAGGGCATCGGGTTCGTCTCTCAGTGTGGCTTTCCCCGGAGAAGGTCTCGTATTAGACCAGCTCCACACCAGTAAGGCCAGCACTCCCTGCCTAATGCATTGGGTTAGCTACCTTAATTCCTGCTTGACCTTCGGTCCCTACCACTGTTTCGCATTCGCCCAGGCTTACGCCTATGAGACAGGAAAACCCGGAATTACACTGAAGGAAAATTTCGGGGAAAAACCTGCCTCGAAACGAGAAACTCTGGTACTTTTCCCGTTGAAAATAACTCAGAAAAAATCCGAGTGACTTCACCGGGAATCGAACCTACGACCCCTTGAGCGAACGTGTTTCGGACGGCTAAGGCGTGCGCCGTAGCCAACTGAGCCACGGACGCTCATAATAGACTAACTAAATTATTACTAGGAAATTAACATACTTCTCATGTTACAGAATAACTCCACAGTAACGACTGTGAGCAGAGGCGCAATGGAAGACGGCGGATTAACAGGTCCAAAGGAAGACTTGGAAGATGTCCAGTGAAATCGGGAGAGAGCGTTGGAATAGTGGCGATATCATGCGACATCGAGCCCTTTTTAATGGCGCTACAGCGCCCCAAGATGTTAAGCCGTCTCAACCACGTGACCCGCCGCTGAGCTCGGCGGCGCTCTTCGCTCACGTCACGCATCTATAAAGGCCTTTTATTCTTTTCTAAGCTATAATAAAGTCACGTTTATCATCTTACTCCTTTTGCGAAGTGTCTCTTAATTTGCGTATTACCTTATTAACGAATTTGGCCAATTGTGGACACAGCTTTATAATATTGCCCCGCGTCCAAGTTCGCTTCCTCTCCCCTATGCATTATACATATTTTAACAAGTATATTTATCAATCTAGCGCATCAATAAATATAATAAAATTATAATTTGTTCATACTTTTTTGTACAAATTTGTGACTAAATAATATTTTTGATTAAATACATTAAGGCAGCGTATCCACGTTCACGCGGAAAGCAGGAGCTTGGAGCTCCGAACGCAAAGCAGTGTCTGGGCACAAGCACATGTACACGGAGAAAAGTCATCAGCTATGTCAATGCTGCAAGCAGAGTCGGCAGCGCTGCGCGCAGCGCCACAGACAATGACAACTAGCAGCTCTAGCTATCGTTCTCCCTACCATGTAGCAGCGTGTGAGTCCAGTTTTACTACTTGGGGTTTTTGGGGTCGCTAAACACGAATATTACGACGGCAACGGCCTCCGATGTATTTGATGCCCAGGTTTGACCGTATGAACGCCGTCTGCGAGAATTTTATGGAAAATTGTAACATAGCGACTCGAAACTCGTTACTCGCTCGCTATCGGGAATGCTCAAGCCTAGGACGTCTCCTTTGCAGGCTAGGTGGCGTAGTCGCAAGTTGAACGGAATCAAGTCGGAGTCACACAAAGGGCCTCGAGGTAGCCGTGATCTCGGAGCAGGTAACGAACAGGTCACGCACACGATCGCAGCAAGCTTCTCTCGAATCACAATCGGAATCACAGAAGGTAACGCGTTCTAGCGAAAAGCCGTGTATCTAGTTAGCTAGCCCGAACGGATCTGTCGCGCGTATTCTAAGTCTCGCGCGCGAAGCTCTCGCTCTCTCTCTCTCCCCCCACTCACCGTCAGTCGCGGTGTGCTCTCTCTCATTGCTCTGCCGCTGCTCACCTGTAACATGTAACTAGTTTACAGTAAATAATATAATTATTGTATGCTGGGGAAGTTATGACGAGTTAACAACGTTCCTCGTCATATTCCCTCCTTCCAGACGCTGGGTAGCCAAAAGGCGTATCAGCTCTCCAAAACATCTCTCACCAGCATGCAATTTTATCAATAATAAGAAAATTGGGTGAATTTAAAATAAAAGAAAATAAAAGTAATGAAAACTGAAAAAAATACTTCGTTCTTTAACCAATGTGTTGAACACCAGTTACAAGAGAAAGAAAATACATATAATTTTACCTCTTAGAATTGAAATGGGGTAGGGAACAATAAAAAAGAAAAACTCTCCAGATCTCTTTCCAGATGTATTATCTATTATCTATAATAGATAGGTTTGTCGTCACGCTGTCATCGCCTACAGGGCGTAATCGCTTATTTTTGTGCGGGGAGGATGTGTTCATCCCGGCGAGAGCACTCCCTGCCTTGCATCACACCAGCGAGAACGCACACGTAGCAGCGAGGCATCCTCGTTCCCTCCAACTTCACGGCCCGTATCTTGGCGCGCCGCATCTGCTCCAACAGTTCGGTGGTCTCGCCCTTCTTTGCCTCGGCCTGGGTGACGTCGAGTTTTGCCTGCTTGGCCTCTGCTCGACGTTTCTTGGCGTCCTCGACGACCTTTTTCAGCTCTCGCTTGGCCTCGACGAGTTGGGGATAATTCTTCGCCAGCTTTTTCCCCTCCTCGCCGTAGGTTTCGAGGAACCGATCGAGGTCGCCGAACGTCTCGTCCTCGGCCTTAAAGTACTCCCGCTTCAGGGCTCTGGCTTGCTCGAGGTGCGCCTCGACCCTGGCCCATTCTTCTGCTGCGGTCTTAGGAGCGACCACAGTCTCAGCGGGTGGGGCGTCGACCTTCGAAACGCCGACTTCTTGCGAGGCGTCGACTTTTTACGGGACGTCGACTTCTTTCGGGGGCTCTGGTCTGGGGCCAGAGGTTATGGACGGCGGCAACCTAACTGCTTTTGCCTTAACGGCATCGCGGCTCTGCCTGTTAAGGGACTTTTGCACGTTTAAGTGTCCACCTACACCGGCCCTGCTCGTCGAGGACCTTCGTCCATTGCAGAGCCTCGTCACCGTCGACCCGGGCCATCCAGGCCTCCAGTTTTTCGTCGTGTCCCGACATCCTCGCAGAATTCTAGTTAGGAAAACCCAGGGGAGGAAAATCTACAATTAGTATGCTGCCTACCTCATCCGTGATATAAAAGAGAAATGGAAAAGAAAAAAAAACGTAAAACCAGGGAAGAAAAGGAAACACGAGCCGACTTTAGTTTTTCTTCGCGCGAGATCGCATGTGTCGTGGCGAAACATCTGTTTGCGGAGTTGGCTTTTTCGTTGAGCCTGGAGGAGCGTCAACCGTCGGAGGGATGCTAGCTTTCTCCGCACGCGTGACTCAAACTGAACGGCGAGCGACAACTACGCGCGTTTTCCTAGGTCTATGATCATTTGATTGCGCATTTTCGCTAGTAATTTCCTCTTAAAGGTCTTCATCGGTGGGTGCTTCTTCTCCATTCAAGTAGCGTTTTAAGTCGACGACATGAATCTTCTCAAACACTACTCCAGTGCTATTTTCGAGCCTATAGACATCATGACCCAGACGATTGGTGATTTTAAAAGGTCACGCATACTTCAGAGCTAACTTGGAGTTGATACCTTGAACAGCTGACGACAAAATGCGATTACGCTTCTAGACGAAGTCGTTGATTTCAAATTCGACTTGTCGGCGTCTCGCGATATAATACTTCGATTGTCGTTCTGTTGCACGTTGCGCTCTTTTTGCGGTAATAAGCCGTAGGTCGAAAAGTTGGCGCATCCGCTTTTCTTACTTACTCACAAGGAAGGGTCCCCAGGTGTACCTCACCGATTTTGATCATTTTGTGATATGTTGTAGTACTCGAGAAAATATTAGACACGTGTTTTTTCTTACGTGCTAACTCGTCGATTTAAGGGGTGAAAATCACCCTTGAAGTTTACCCCCAAAAACAGGTTTTTTCTAATATCTCAAAAACTATTTGGAGTTTTTAAATAAAACCAACGCTAAATTCTTTATTATAAAAAGACGCTACTGTAGGCACAACTTTTACCCCGAAGGGTGTCAAACCCTTTTTTTAGGGGTAAATGTGCAATTTTTCGCTATTTTTTCAATATAAAATTGATCAAATCGGCTAGATTTGGTTGAAAATTGTACTACCATCAAGAAAATAAGAAATTAAAGTTGACGTGTTTCGAGATTTACGAAGAAAAATTTTTTTCTTGATTGTTTTACCCCTGAGGTTATTATTTTATTTTATCCTTAAATGAAAAATTAGATCCATGAATAATTTTTCAATTTTAAAATGTTTGGCAAGCGATATAAAATTAAAACATTTACTTCCTGATTTGTTTCCATTTATTTGTAGTTTCTTTGATGATTCATTTTAAAATTCTATAATTTTAAACTATTAATTTATAAATTATTCTGACAGTTTTAACAAGATTAGATAATTTCAAGCAATGACATATTTCAGGATTCTTAAAATTTGTATCATACCAAAAATATAAAAAATACACTCTTCATTAAAAGTGCATTCATACGTAAACTTTATAGGAAATCTTATACAAAAATTATAGGAGTCATTAGTATTTTAAAATTTTCCAAATGTATATATATATATATATATGTATATGAGGCATTATTTGTCAACCGGACACCCCCTGCTCTCCAGAATTGTTTAAACTTTTAAGAGTCAATCGAGGATTCAAAATTTGTGTTTTATCGTATAGTTTTTGGAGCCGAGTGGCGTTTTTTGATTTTCAAAATGGCTGACACGATATGGCGGCTTAATACAACGACTTGATGTAGGACTTTAGTTTCATTACAGAAATTATTCAAAATGAATGAGCGCATCAGGCTAAAAATGTTTATGCAAAAGTAATTAATGTCATAAAATATGGATCAAGTCTAAAAATGGTGAAATTCAAGATGGCGGACCCAATATGATAGCCGTATCGGCTCTTGCAATTGAAAATGAAAGATAACCGTTTGACTGTCTCCAAATTTCATACTCAGGGGTTTTTGGGTTCGAGAATTACAATTCTGATATCCAAATTGCTAAATTCAAGTTGGCGGATCCAATATGGCATCCTCATAGTCCCTTGATATTCAAAATGGAGAATAAGCGTTCGACTGACTCAAAATTTGATACACAGGGGTTTTTGGAGTTCATAATTACAATTCTGATGTCAAAATGTAAAATTTATAATTGCGGACGGATATGGTGGATCCAATATGGCGGCCGCATAGGCCCTTGCAATACAAAATGGTGAACAATCGTTTGACTGGCTCAAAAATTGATGCTGAGGGGTTTGTGAGTTCGGCAATTTCTATTTTAATGTCAATTTTTGAAATCGGCATTTTTAATTACTTTGGTCAGTTATACTTAATGTTTCTTTGAGTTTAAAAGTGTACTTCAACGTGTTAAATATAACAGTATAAAATAACAAGAACAGTTTTTCATTTTACAGTGTTAAATTTTTCGAGTGGAATAAAATGTTTGTAAATCCCATGAACGTGTTAAACTTGCTTTTAATAACATTTAATGCACTTAATCTGAAAGAAACTCCAATAACACAACGAGAAAGAGATTTAAAAGAGCATATTGAACAAATTTTATTAAACTCTATGCATGAATTTAATGAATTCGAAGTTTTTGAGGATGAAACTCTTGATTTTGCAGAACCTTATAAAGATATTCAAATGCAGGTTGTAGAAGATGGTGAAAGAGATAGTATTACAGATGAAAGTTTTCGGCAGTGCACATCAGATGTTGAAGAATTAGATCATGATTATAAAGCAAGAGCAGTAGAGTTTTGGAGAAGTGGTGTTAATAAAAATTTAAATTTAGAAACCGTACAAAATAGATTTTTAAAGGTAACATCAATAACACAATTAAAACGTTGGGCAAAAACTTTAAATAAAGGTGGAACTTATAGAGAAAAATAGCTAGAATTTGTTCATTTATGTTAGAAAATTTCAAAGCTGCTGCTGATGCTGGACATATTATCCATGATATAGATTTACAGAAATGGGCCCTGCAAGCCTAAAAGGATATTGGTCTTGAAGATTTTCGTTTCAAAGCATCAAAACATTGGGTAAAAAATTTTAAGAGAGCCCATAGAATTGTTGGAAGAAAAATTAATAAATTTATTACCAAAAAAACAATAGAAGAAGCAGATTATTTACAAAAAAAGCTGATGAATTTGTTATTGAAGTGAAAAATCTTATTAAAGAAAAAGGAATAGAAAATGTTTATAATTCAGATCAAAGTGGATTTCAATTAGAAGTCCATTCTGGCCGTACATTAGCAATCGAAGGGGAAAGTCAAGTAGAATGCTTGGTGTAATCTGTAGCTTCTACGACTCATAGTTATACAATACAACCAACAATATCTGGTGATGGTAGACTTCTTTCCCATCTTTTTATCGTTCTTAAAGAAAAAACTGGTGAATTTGGGCCAGTTGTATCACAAGAGTTGTTCAGACCAGCTAACATTTATGCAATGGCTTTTAAATCAAGAAAATTAACTTCAGGTATTATTTCATATTAGGCGTATTCGAATAATTATGATACTATTTTGGATTCAGAAGGCATCCTGTGTTATTATAAGTGATCATTTTTTTTGTTTTAATTTCTATTCTATTAAAAATTACTAAAATTTGAAATTGGTCTGATTTTAGATCATTTTAAAACATGGCTCAAAGAAGTATATTTTCCGACTGTTGGTTTATCAAGTGTACTTTTGGTAGACTCATGGACTGGGCACTGTCCTTCAGCCGTAGAAGAAGTTAAACCTACTAATAAAGAAATAACTTTAAAAATAATTCCAAAAGGAACTACAGGCAAAATACAACCGCTAGATGCTTTTGGATTTAGGGTTTGGAAAAATTATGTAAGACACTTTTCGGACAGCGTGATATTGATGAATGAAGAATTGAATCTTCATTTAAGAAACAATATCATTAAACTTCAATCTTTAGTGCACAATCAACTATCTTCTCCGAGATACATAAATCTGTTTAAATATTCATGGTATAAAAGTGGTTACACGGATGTTCATCCTGAAAATTTTGAAAATCCAGTAAATTTTGCTTTTATATCACAATCTAATAAACTTTGTGAAATTGCAGGGTGCTCTAATGTCGCAATTGTTCGATATTCATGGTGTAAAAAATCTTTATGTTTGAAACACTTTTTTGATGATTATCATTATTGTTCTACTTATGATCCTTGAAAACAATTAAGAAAATTATGTAATTTTCAATTACCGATGTATTACACATAAATTTCATGATCTAAATAATTGTAATATTATAAGTTTGTAGAATGTATTCGAAATAAAATTTATTACACAAGAGTTCAAAATTTTAATTTATTTCAAACCTGCAATAATTCATTGTAAAATGAAATGATTTTCATCGATATTCAATGTTGTTTTATTAAAAATTAAAAAATATACAATAAATGTGTAAATCTGCAAATAAATTTAAAAAATTTAAAATAAAAAAATAACCTCAAGGGTAAAACAATCAAGAAAAAAAATTTTTCTTCGTAAATCTCGAAACACGTCAACTTTAATTTCTTATTTTCTTGGTGATAGTGCAATTTTCAACCGAATCTAGCCGATTTGATCAATTTTATATTGAAAAAATAGCGAAAAATTGCACATTTACCCCTAAAAAAAACAGGGGTTGACACCCTTCGGGGTAAAAGTTGTGCCTACAGTAACGTCTTTTTATAATAAAGAATTTGGCGTTGGTTTTATTGAAAAACTCCAAATAGTTTTTGAGATATTAGAAAAAACCTGTTTTTGGGGGTAAACTTCAAGAGTGATTTTCACCCCTTAAATCGACGAGTTAGCACGTAAGAAAAAACACGTGTCTAATATTTTCTCGAGTACTACAACATATCACAAAATGATCAAAATCGGTGAGGTACACCTGGGGACCCTTCCTTGTCAGCGCAAGCTGTCCAGCTGCTACTCAAGCGGCTTGTTCTTCTGCTCGTTTGGTATTATGTGCTGGAGTCGGATGTCGTCCCATATTGAGAAAAGCAGGACTGACTCCCGTAGACTCTTGAGTTGCCGTGTTATATGCGAATGTCAGCTCGAGTATAAATTTATCCCAGTTCTTATGTTCGTTTTCAATAAAAGACGTCACCATCGTCTTGAATGTGCGATTAATCCGCTCTACAGGGTTCGCTTGGGCGTGATACGGAGGTATGGTATGATGTTGTGCCATGTTTCTTCAGAAATTGATCAAGCAATTTGTTACGAAATTCAGTATCGTTATCGGATAAAAATACGTCCGGTACCCCGAAGCGTAAGAAGACTCGTTCGTTGGGTTCTTTCCTGACCATATTACCATCAGCCTTGCGTATAGGGACTACCTCAATCCACTTAGTGAACGTATTATAGAAATAAAAATATAGCAGCATTCCTTGGTAGAACGCGGGAATAGCCCTATAATGTCGCTAGCTACAACTTCCCATGGCCCATGGATTTTCCGTTTGCTCATTAGTCCAGCCGGGAGCAGCTATTCTACCTTATACTGTTGGCAAACTGCACAGGCGCAAACAAAGTCGCTGACGTCTCTATACATGTTCTTCCAGTAGTAATACCTCGCTATTCGCTCGTACGTTTTGCGTCGTCCTAAATGTCCCACTGTGGGCTCACAATCAGCGTATCGTACCAGCCGTCTTTGAAACTTCAATCATTGGGCTGGATAAAGGAGATTGGCGTTTCGTTGCTTTCTTCATCCTCATACATTCGCGATAAAGCGAACCTTTTTTGTGAACTATGTCATAGTAGTATGCTTGTAGCTCGAGAGCCCATCTAGTAAGACGTCCATTCGGGTTGCGCATATTGCACAGTTATTTCAGACTACTGTGATGGGTGATGACTTGGAAGTGATAGCCTTCCACATAAGGACAAAATTTCCGGATTGCCCATATGACAGCTAGGCACTCGCGTTCCGTGACGGAATAATTACGCTTCGCTTTTAATAGCGTGCAGCTTGCAAAACTCACGACTCTCTCGTCTCCATCGATGGTCTGAGATAGCACAGTCCCAATGCCTGTATCACTAGCGTTAGTTTGAATGACAAATATGTCATCAAAAGATAAACGGTGCAGAACGGGAGCAGAAGCGATCAGCTCTTTCATCTGCTCGAACGCTGCTTTTTGCGAGTCGCCCCAATTATATTTGACACCTTTCTTCGTGAGCGATGTCAACGGGTCGGCGATAGTCGCAAAATTGTCTAGAAATTTCCGGTACCACGAAGCCATTCCAAGGAATCGGCGTAACTGCTTTAGATTCTTGGGTGCCGGGAATTTCATGATAGGTTCGATTTTACTGGCGTCAGGGCAAAAACCATCGCGATCGACGACGACTCTCAGATATTTAAATTCACTGCAACAGAATTTACTCTTCTTTCTGTTGATCGTTAGACCGGCTTCTTGAATTCTCTTGAGTGCTACATCAAGCCAATGCAGATGCTCTTCGAAGCTGTCGGTCGTGATAATAGTGTGAGAGAGAGAGAGATAGATAGAGACAGAGTGCGAGCGAAAACCCTAGCTGCACGGTTGCAGCAGGTCGGGCTTGCCACAAGCTAGAGGCATAGCCCGCTCGCATCAGAGAGAGAGAAAGAGACAGAGAGACAGAGAGAGAGAGAGAGAGAGAGAGAGATCTCGCCGTTCCGCCTGTTTCCTCCAGCTTTAACGCCAGCTGGGGCTGGGAGCCTTGCGAATTCGCATTGCCAGGAGCGCTAAGTTGCGCTAGCGCTTCCTAAAAAGCCGTAGCGAAGTACGCGGCCACTGCGGGTATTTCTGTCAATTCGGCGACAGCTGGGGTGCTCTGAGACACAGTCTTCTGCCCTAGTGCGTTGTTTTCTTCTTTGTAGGCCACCTGTGGCATCAGATACACTTCTGGCAGCGGTGGAGCTTTATAGTGATCATGATCATGAATAAAGTTTTCGGCTGCTCTGGCGCTTCTCAATTGATGATCTGACTTTTCGGCACAAGCATAAAATGCTTAATTAAAAATCTTAGCTAGCATGTTATCGTAAATCATTCTGAGCTGGACTTCCGCTCGCGGTTGTACGTCTAGACGACTCAGGATGGTCAGTACAGCAAAGATGTAGCCTCTGACCTCCTCTTTCTTTCCCTGCGTGCGGGCTTGTGCTTCTGCTAATAGCTACATTTGTATATTTTGGTCCACTCCGTAACTTTTTCTGGCTGCTTGGCAAAAATCATTCCAGGTTACCCATGTGAGTCGTAGCTGTCTACACCAGACTAACGCTGGCCCTGTCAGTATATGCAACAAGGCATTCAGTGAATCTTCCTCGTCCAGATGAGATGACGTTCTACATTCGTTGACACGTTGAATGAATTCTCCGATGCAGCTACTCTTGTGCCCGTCGAACTTGATAATCCATTCTCTGGCTATTTTCCCGATATCTCGACATCAGCTCCTCCACGAAAACGGGTAGGAGTGCCCGGTCCCGAACGGGTTGCTAGAGTAGACTGGAAACTGTCCTGCTTCGAAAAATGGGTTCTCATTACCCCAAGGTAATTCTTCCCCCTTCTTAGGATCCCCCTGCAGGTGTTGTCGTTGTTGACGAGCTGCGTTTTACATAAGGTTGGCGCTCACCCCTGCTACGGGTAGAAAGGCAGTTGCTGTTGGGTTTATTTCCGAATTACGAGTGCTATGCGCATTCGGTTCGATGTGCCTTATATTAAACGTATCTTAAAAGTGCACCTATTTACCCGGTTGCGTATTCGCTGTTTGCAGTATCGAGGCCGTGATTTCTTTACTGACCAACTAATTCTTGTACTAGATATTTCAGGTTCTTGATTCTATTCTTGAGCCTCTCATTTTCTACCGCATACTCTGCCTGTTGTTGCTGCACACCATGTCCTGCTGTATTTTCTGCATGTGTGCTCGCATTTTGTTGCCTGACATTACTTGTTATCTGGTCTGTTCTTTGAGTTGCTGCTGCTGTCACTAACGTACTGTTGACTGTTGTACTTATGGTATTCGTGCTGGTGGCTGCTGTTGCCAATACGCTGCGATTGTCGCTTAGTACGTACATCGATGCTGCTGCAGCTGCTACTGTGTTAATTGCTGGTGTAGACGTTGTCGTGCCTCTCAATTCTCAGCGGCTCTCGTTTACGTTCGAAGCTGCTGCTTCATTTCCATCATCTTGAGCCCTGTTGCCGAGAGGATTGTTACTCTCTAGCTGCTGTCTGGGAGTATGAAGTAAGTCGGTGTGGGGATACATAACAAATGACGTCATCACTGGCATATCCTTATTTTATCAATGTAAACAAGTAATAAAGATAAGATAAGGTATCATGTTTATAAACAGGTAATTAAGATAAGAGTATCATGTATATACCGTGTAAGTCAGATATCATGTTTATATAAACAAACAAGATATCTTTAGCACAATATTAAACAGTATGTTTATTACTGGTTTGTATAAACAAACATGATACTTAATCTTTATTACTTGTTTATAAGATAAGGATGCGACACGTGTGATACCTTATTTACAAGATAAAGATTATCTTTATGACACGTGTATAAGACATCTTAACGATATCTTTACATGATAACATATCCGAATTATTTGTTTAGAAGATGAAATTTTAATGATGTCACCAATCTCTAATATAAACATCAATCTTACATGGTGTATGGGATGAGGAATGTGTATATTATCACTTTGCGCTACGTTTATGAAAATATTGTGGTCCTTAAAAGGACCGTTTTAGATAATAAAATGTATAAATTCAAAGATTATTCATTGAAGCTCTTGTAGCCTTGTTGTTTCGGAAATGAGTAGGTGTTATTACAGTATTCAAGACAATACTTCTTAAATTTGGATTCTGACGTTTTACTTTTTCAATGAGAGTCTTTTTCTCCTCCTTTTTCTTGCTCGAAGAGAATGCGTTTTTTAATTTATCCATTTTTTCAATGATGATGATGCTTCAAGGAGGTACATGTGAGAATGAGTAGCTCCCCGAATCGCGATGGTATTTATACTGATACGTAGGGAGAATGGAGGGGGAAAAGTAAGGATTGAATGACGTAACAAGAGAAAATATGTCTATTTGTTGAATTTTATTTGAAGTAAAAAGTGCATATGAACAAAGCGTAATAACGAAGAATAACATGATAAATTGTTATGATTTGACGATAGTGGTGTACATATCCCTATAGATATCAAACAATTTAAAGGCAGAAATTTCACAAATAATTATATTAACCAATGATTCATCAATATCGTTTACAAACTTATCACCAACATTAATTTTAATATTATCGCTGTATAGAGTATAATATATAATTGAAATGCCTCGTACGTTTTGATCATCAGTAGATTTGGCATTTTCAATCAAGTTTTCTGTATCGTTTTTAATACATTCAAGTAAAAATTCTTTAATATAAACCATTGTTTCATTTACCCTAGTAACGCAGGCTTCAAGTTTCTCGAGACGTTCGTCGACACATGGTAAGACAATCCTCAATCCATCGAAAGTATCCTCAATCCATTGAATGTGGGACGTTTTTTGTTTCTTCGACCATGGACTTTGATATCTCCCGGCAACAGGAGTAGCATCACTACCACATGTAGCACTTTCAGCCAAAGCAGCGGAAGCGCTATTAACTTCGTCCTCGTCTTCTTCATCTAGTAGAAGATTTGGAAAGAGAGGTATTCCAACGGGTCTTTCCTCAATCAGTATAGACTTTGTGTTGTATGAAGTTGTAAACATCAAATCGTGGTTTTCCATGTATATATTCGTTGGTCTTCCGTACTCACTTTGGAATCTGTATGCATCTTGGAAATAGGTATTGATAAGATCGAAGTAATTCTTAAAAACTTTCCAGCTGGCCACATCAAATTTGATGGATTTGAAACTCCCTGTAGCTGTAGAAAGCTTAACTGGTCCGAACTACAGGACGGAAGATACCCTGATGACACTCCAATCCAAGAGAAATCCTTTTGGAATTTGACTTATTAACTGCGTAGGTCTTCGACAGCAGCATGTTTGGCAGGATATTCTGCAAACGAGGTTGGAAAATGTCGCTTGATTGAGCCATGGCAGATAAAACTTTTACACTGTAAACGTCACGACGGTTCTGTTCTTGAGAAACGATTTGTGAACTCCACAAGACTGTACTGATGTGGTTCCTAACAGTACTCGCTCTTTTATCCACTGTCGAATGAATCCCCGCACTATCTCAGAGTAAATTATTCAAGAGTAGTGTGGATGCATTCCGGCACGTGTATTCGCAGAAGAACATAAAGAAGCCTGCTGACACAACAGGAAAGAAAGTATCATATTCGTCAACGGTCAAAAGCTAGGGTCACATCTCGCTAACTTCTAAGAACAATATGTTTAGACTACGAGCAATTTTATCGGTTTCTACTTACAGTGAGAGCATGATGAAATAGGATGTGAAAGTAAAACATAAATGACTCTGGATGTCAATGGCTATAGTGATAAAGTTCTTATATTACAGTATTTCAGATAACAGGAATGTAGAAGCAAGTAAGGTATTGTAAATGAAAACATTTTAGATATTTAAGATTGTAATTTATTCATATTTTTACTCAATGATATTTGACAATTGTTTCAATAATTCACAGATATTCTCGAAGTACATGTTTGATTGCAAAATCCTGAACCAAAAGAACGCTCAGTTCCGAATCTCTTAACATTTCTTGAACGCAGACGTACTTTTTTATTTCTTGAAAGTTTTTTATAAAACGCAAGCATTAACGCATCGTTCTTTTTGGAATCTCGTGAAAACTTATTACAAAATGCGCGTAAGTTAGGTATATTAACCATATGATAAAGAAACATAATTGACCACACACTTGCGAATTGATGCTTTGTATTTTTTTCTTATTCCACTGATATCGTTTACAATTTCTTTTGAGTCTTTTAACATGATGTTGTGAGATTGGTGGTAATCCATAACTGTCAAAGTACGTCCGTAACCATTTGCATCTATGTAAATAGCAATCCAATGTGTTCCTCGCTTGGTGTCATCATCTGTGTTTGCGATACTAGCCGTAGGATGTTCCATAACATTAAGGATTCTATCTGCAGCGTATACACCAACTGTCTTGACAACTAATGGTTTGAAGGTCCTGAGTAGTTGACGTGTATTCATTGTTTTAGCTATGATTAACTACGTCGCTTCCACGTCCACTATAAATAGATGTAGCTGTTCTAACAAGAGAATGTAGTTTACAGTATAAAGCGTCGCTAAATTTTTGTGCTGAATCCTGGGTCATATCATCGGCAATAGAGTGCAATCACTTTCTCAATAAATATGCCTGGTTGACAGTACAATTACGAGTGTTGTTTATATCTTGGATACTGTGATTTAAACACATAAATCTGTCCGGATAATTCTTTTTTAATTCTTGAAAAGTCGGCGCGTACATTTCTTCTACATTCACATCTTCACGAGACATGACAGTTTCCAAATATCTCCAATTATCGTGTCCACGAGTAAAAACATGTATAATGTCACCTTCATGCCAGCGGACATAATGAAACGGATTAGAGATTCGTTAGACCTTTTTATTCCAATAGGCAATTCTGTGAAATTGTGGGGGCCCTTAATGTTCCAGTGTCCAATAGCTCTATTTTTTAGGCCAAGTATAGCAACTTCTTTAGGAATAAATTCTCTCTCGAACACTAACATGCTTGATAAGATTCCAATGAAATGATGAGTTAGTCTGCAGAGTTCGCCCGGATAAGAGAAATGCGGCAAATAATCATCTGTGCAAATATGATCTGGGTTGTTAATGATATCTGTTTATGAATGAGATATAACGACAGCTTTATGTTTTCACGCATGTCAGAAGACGAAATCTGCAGATTCGGTCCAAATAAAAGAGATGCTGAGAATAATTATCGGTGCAGATACAATATGGTTTTTTAAAAATATTAGTTTGAGAGTGTAAAATGACGACTGCTCTATGTATTCACGCGTATCACAAGACGTAATCTGCAGATTTGGTCAACATAAAAGGGATGNAATATGCCTGGTTGACAGTACAATTACGAGTGTTGTTTATATCTTGGATACTGTGATTTAAACACATAAATCTGTCCGGATAATTCTTTTTTAATTCTTGAAAAGTCGGCGCGTACATTTCTTCTACATTCACATCTTCACGAGACATGACAGTTTCCAAATATCTCCAATTATCGTGTCCACGAGTAAAAACATGTATAATGTCACCTTCATGCCAGCGGACATAATGAAACGGATTAGAGATTCGTTAGACCTTTTTATTCCAATAGGCAATTCTGTGAAATTGTGGGGGCCCTTAATGTTCCAGTGTCCAATAGCTCTATTTTTTAGGCCAAGTATAGCAACTTCTTTAGGAATAAATTCTCTCTCGAACACTAACATGCTTGATAAGATTCCAATGAAATGATGAGTTAGTCTGCAGAGTTCGCCCGGATAAGAGAAATGCGGCAAATAATCATCTGTGCAAATATGATCTGGGTTGTTAATGATATCTGTTTATGAATGAGATATAACGACAGCTTTATGTTTTCACGCATGTCAGAAGACGAAATCTGCAGATTCGGTCCAAATAAAAGAGATGCTGAGAATAATTATCGGTGCAGATACAATATGGTTTTTTAAAAATATTAGTTTGATTAGTTTGAGAGTGTAAAATGACGACTGCTCTATGTATTCACGCGTATCACAAGAAGTAATCTGCAGATTATGTCTACATAAAAGGGATGCTGAGAATAATTATCTGGACAGAAATGATCTAGTTTTCAAAATATATCTGTTGGTGAATATAAAATGACGACTGCTCTCTGTATTCATGCATATCATAAGACGAAATCTGCAGATTCAGTCCGGATCAAAGAGATGCTGAGAATAATCATCTGTACAGAAATGATCTGTTTTCTAAAAGATATCGGTTTGCGAATGTTGTTCGAAAATTAGACAGTTACGCCGAGAGAGAGAGAGAGAGAGAGAGCTAGAAGGTTCGAGAAGCGAGCCGTTGTCGCGAATTCGAAAGTATTATCCTGCTCACACGGCATCGATTAGGGGGGTGCCATGGCAACGCGCGCTCGCTCGCTCCTACTCTCTCTCTCTCTCTCTCTCTCTCTCTCTCTCCGCCTGTTGCGCGAGCGGTCTTCTGCCGCTCTCGCTGATTGTATAGNAGAAGGTTCGAGAAGCGAGCCGTTGTCGCGAATTCGAAAGTATTATCCTGCTCACACGGCATCGATTAGGGGGGTGCCATGGCAACGCGCGCTCGCTCGCTCCTACTCTCTCTCTCTCTCTCTCTCTCTCTCTCTCTCTCTCTCTCTCCGCCTGTTGCGCGAGCGGTCTTCTGCCGCTCTCGCTGATTGTATAGTCAGTAGGTATTACCGAATCACTGTGAGCGCTCGTACTTGCCTCACAGTGTCGTCCGTAAACAATATCGTTTGTCCACGCGTCGGTACTTTAATACTTTAACTTTCACTTCTTTTCCTTAGATTTGAACACTTGTAAATACACACTATATTCAATAAAGGTCAATGCCTTTTTACGGTTATCAGTTCACATTAACTGTCGATAGTGTTGTTTATTGCCAACTAGTCCATCAAGATCCACAAGTCTCAAAAATTAGTTCGAGAGACTATAATCAAATGTAAAATGACGATAGCTGTAATGGCCGTGTTTCGTCCGACCCCCGTCGTGTCGGCGCGTACTACCTGCGGAACTGCCTTCGGGCGTTTTTCTGCCCACAGAGTGCTTGCCGCGGTGAGATGTACATGCGGCATGAAGATCTCGCGTTCATCTTGGTCCGCTCCCCCATAAAAAATGCTGTCCGCTATTCTTAGATGACATCCTTCGGGTATATTTATCTCGCCGCTTCCTTCTAAGGTGACGCTCTGTTTTCTTTCTGGCACATCCCAGTTCCGTTCACTCTTCCGGCTGTTGAAAAGATCCATCGTGCAGGGTTTTGTGTTCTGACTAAGTAATACTCGAGCCCGTGTATCAAGGTTCGTTTGCACAAGTTGTGGGCCCTGTATGATTCCGGATCCGCTTTCAGAGTGCTCTCGCAATCCATGCCCCTTTTTAGTTCTTGGTTGGCCTTACATATTCGAACGCGATGTACTTTCAAACACTCTCCTCTTTCCTCCTTTCTCTTGAAGAAGTGTTCGTTGTTATCCGGGTTTATTACTATATAATCGCTCCTTGGGACGATTTTTATTGCGGTGTGTCGAGGTAGTTCGAGTGGGTCGAAGACAGGAATTGACACAAGTTCGTAGGTCCTGTATACCTGTTTGGTTACTAGCGGAATGATTACCTGGATTATTAGCTGCCTCTGTAGCAGGTACATCTCCACAGTGCCGTACTCGCGTATCGTCCCTTG
Source organism: Nasonia oneida (assembly GCA_037356405.1). Lineage (NCBI taxonomy): Eukaryota > Metazoa > Arthropoda > Insecta > Hymenoptera > Pteromalidae > Nasonia > Nasonia oneida. The sequence goes on along the minus strand of JAZHPH010000131.1, from coordinate 247,105 downwards.
GTTTATTGATTCAAACGGTGTCGCCAGCGCCTGTCCCGCCGTTCGTTGAAGCCGCGCCAGCGCGTTTCTCATTTTTCTCGTCAACAGCCCATACTCCTTAATCTGCATGATGGTGATTAATCTGCTTGCCAATTCTAAGTTTTCGTTGATGATTTGGATACTCTCATCAATAGATGGGTCTTGTTCTCCTTCCACTGTGTTATTTTCATCCTCTTCGTTCAATCGAAGCCTAGTCATCAGAGTGTATTTTTTGCGTTCTAGAGTATTTATTTCCTCATTCAGTTCGTTTTCTATGACTGTCTTGCGGTAGGCCGGTTGAGACAGTTCTTCTTTCCTGTTTCGCCGCATATCCTCGAGTAGTATTATGTTATTGATTCCTTTGCCTTCCAACAGTTCGAAGTCCTTACCGCCGTGTTTGTGCGTCCGAATATCGTACGGTCTTTTTATTGATTCGAACATAATAGCCATTTTATTTAGTTGTAAGATTTTATCCTGCATTAGGTACATCTGATTCATTAATACGCCGTTGGATACGTTTCGATATGCTTCTGTTTGTGTCAGGAATATCGCTGCGCGTTGGAATAATCCTGCGCTGTCGAAAACAGGGGTCGTGTCGATTCCGGTTACGAACTTCCATTCTCCCGAGGTAAGCCGCGTATCGTCGTTTCGTTGGTACATGACTCCGGGGTTGTTTTTAGTCCCGGATATTTTGATGTTGGTTCCCGCCATTACCATTCCCAGAGTTAGGAGGAGTCCTGCCCCCAAATATCTGTAATGCGAGGTTCGTATTTAATTCCGCTGATTATCATAGGATCTTTGATTGTGTCGGATTATAGTGTTTTGATCGGATACATATAGTCTAACTATTCTCATCGTTACGCGTCGCGTTTTCCGAGTTCTTGTCTACATAACAGATTCCTATAGCGCCGTCGCTGCGCGTTATCATGTAGTGATCTATGTTTTCTTCGACTTCCTCCTTGATCTCGATTACTCCGTCCGATTCATTCCCCCTTACGTGAGCTGTCCCCGAGAATGGGTCGTTCGTAGGCCCTTCGGTAGTGATCGTATAATTTTTACAGTCTCGGTAGTTTTGAGGGTCTAGGGTCAGTGACCGTACTACCTGCGCCTCGGCCGGGATTATTGTTCCGGTGCGTACCTGATCGGCTGCCAGCGCCCGCTGTTCCGCTATTAGCTTTCCGTACTCGTTTACTCGTTTTTCCCTTAATCGTTTAGCTTCTCGCACTGCAGTGCTGTTTATCTTATCTATTGTTCTTTCGGAGATTGACTCCCACCTGACTCCGATATGCGTGGCTAACACCTTTTCCTTCACTCTGCCTACTACTGAGAATTTTCTCCGTCGATTTTTGATCGCCTGATCTAAATGGAATTTATCGAATCCGATCATTTTCTTGCAGTATCCACACTAGATGGGCGGGATTTCGTTCCCGAGTTCGTCCACCGTCCGAGTGACATTGAGTGATGCTAAATTTTGCAACTCGAACGCCGATTCCGAATAGCACCGTTCGCAGAGGAAATTTATTCCGTATTGGTAACTAACACGTTCGTAATTTCTAATTAGCTCGGATTCAGTTTTACGAAACCGATCACGGAATGTGAGGCGGTCGGCCTTCTGATTGCTGCCTGTCCGGTATAAATCTTGTGACATTTTTCGCACTCGCTAGCTGGCGCTAACTCAAGCAGTGTCGTCCCGCAGATGTCGCATGAAATCGCTAACGTGATCTTCGAGAGTATATGCGTGTCTAGAAATCGGACGTAATCGCCCCGAGTGTCTTGTACAAGCTGATGATAGCAGAGTTGACAAAATAACTTTTTGTGATCGTTACCGTAGTATCCGTGTACTTTGGAATGAGTACAAGCCTTTTAACGCGTTACAGACTGAGTAGTAGTCCATTGGCTTTTTATTGTTCTCGAAAGTTCAATCCTTGTTTTCTACGCTTAGTTTGCTATTTCTAGACAAAGGTCATCATAGTTTTTTTGATTTGTTTAATATCTTCCAGGCGACGCGCGATCTGTTGTGCGTGTCTTCTCGCGTGTGTTAAGTCATTATAAACCGCGAGTTCGCACATATATTTCTTAACTTCTCCACGGATTCCCTTCAAGAACGAATAAATAGCCAATCTTTCCCTATCTTCGGGTGAATTGGTGATTTCGAATACTTCTGCTTTTGCTAAATTGCCCTTACTATTGTAGGCGAGGACGAGTTCTACTACTCGTGCGCCGTATTCGTTCGCCGACTCACCGCGTCTTTGTGTTGACCACGTAATTTCTTTTCTGACTTCGATTAATTGTTTTACTAATGTTTTCTTTGCTTTGTCGTCAAGTGCATACATACTACAATACGCGTACTGGTACAATTATAACAGCGTTGTTGAGAACAGGATTTTTTTTGTTTAATTAGACTTCTGTCTCGAATGAGGGTTTAAAACACTTTCGCGGCGGAAATACATCGTTGGCGTTTGGTAGCACCGGGTATAATTGGTTCGCTACCGCTTGATACCGTAATGGTTGCTCTCCCCTCGGTTAAAATCGCTGTGGAAGCGATGCCGTCGTCCTTCGGAGGGGGCGGGGCCTGTGTTTGGTATTCTTTCGGCTGCGGCTGTGGTTCCAGTTCCTTTTTCCTCTCTTCGCCTTGTTTTTCTGATTTCTCCTTTCGCGATCCCAAATGCAACAGTAATTGTGTTACCGAGTTCCAGAAACTTCCTAAAATGTAAATTGAGAATCCGTATATAGAATGTAGAGCATAACCGTGAATTATTGTGTCAGCCACGAATTTAATGAGTCTCGCTATCATAAACAAGCCAATTATCCCAGCCGAAGCCGAGCCGAACGTCAAAAACTTTCCCCATATTCTACCCCATGTTGATTCCGCGAGTCTCGCCATAGGGTTCTCATCGAACAGTCTCATGACTGATAGTCCGTCGATTCTAGAGCTTCTGCCCGACATGCTCATCGCGATTGAATTAAGCACTGCTGGCTTTTCGACCGGGAATATTAAGTGATGTCGCAGTGCTTGTTTTGCGCTGGCGTGTATATTCCGCTTTTCGCGAGTTTTGCGGGGTCCGTATAATTCCATGTCGATTTTGTTTGTGGTTTTAGCGTGTTTGTTGTTATTCCCTTTGATACCGATCCTGGTAGTACCGTGTACCATTCATTCTCTAATTTAATCATAGGCGGAATTAATGAATTACATGTAGTCTCTGTCCCGAAAGTTTTAAGAATGAGCGTTCGCGGAGTTAAAAAGTATCTTTTGTCGTCTTTCATTACAGGTAGTTCCTGATAACAAGTGCTTTCTTTCTTCGGTGTACTTCCACTTGCACGCATTTCATTAAGTGTGCTACTTCGCCCGCTACTAACCCTATGTAGCCGCTCTTTTTTGTGATTTGATATGCGAATAAATCCGGTGCCGGTGCTGCGATGCTGAGCGCGTTTGCTATTACTCTCTTCTCGAGTTCGCATTTTTGTAAAATTAAGTCGTGATACAGTTGTTTAATTTGCCCCTTTATGTGTTTTTTTACATAAACGAATTTCGAATTTACATACGAATTTACATGCGAATATGTCCAAATTATTTACTGTCGGAGCTTTTACAGTTCGAAAGTATTCTGTTTGCAGACCTTCTAAAAATAATAATTTTGGGTGCTCTGTACGTACAAGGTCATATCCGCATACGTTTACTGTGCCGACCGCTGTGAACGCGAACGTGACTTGCGATGATTCCATAATATACACCGGTCTTTGCACGTTTCCTTCCTCCGTAACTTTATTTACTTCGCCTGCGTCTAACTCCGCGTATTTATTGAACTCGCATGTCGTCGGGGGTACCGGGTCCCAAAACGCGTATCCGTCCTCTGAGTCTATGCATTGGTCTTGTGTGAGTGTGCACCTCGTTCCTGACCTCAAAACTATCTCATTCGTATTTAAATTAACTGATGCTTCGTATTCTTTTAACGTTATATTAAGGTACCCTGAAACCACTACTTTGTCGTATACCCCCTATGGGTCCATGTACGTGCCTGCTTGTTCGCAATTCCCTGCATGATCTATTTTTCCCGCGAAGGTCATCGGGTGCACCGTAGTCGCGTTTATTTCTAAGTTAGTAATCATCTCATCGCAAAATCTGTGCGTTCGATGCCTATGCATTGTTTTGCACTCTTCTCCCGTTATCTCGTCGAGGAATTTGACCTCGCCTCTAAACACGTCGCTTGAGTTCGAAAATGCGACGCAGGTTCTTGCCGTTCTCTTTATTTCTACTTTACAGAATCTTACGTGCGTGTTCGTAAATTCATTTAGTTGCAATAGTTTTACGAATACTCGCATTGTGTTTACTACCGGCATTTCTATGTCGCATTCTCCGACGTTAATTAGCAAGAAAGTTGTTAAATTAGAGACTTGCTGCGAACAGTCGTATGCTATTATCGCGGTACCCCCGATGAAAAGTTGAGAAATTGCTGTTAGCCACAAAATCCAAATGTTTATCATCTGTAATCATTGTAATTGGTTCATTAAACGACGTGCTTGTTTTGTTTTTTTTTATTACATTTATGTAAAACAAATTGCATGCTTGTTCTTTGCAGGAACGGCTTGGTTTCTGTGTTCATTTTGTTTGTTGTTTTTTGTCTGTTTGTGTATAAGTTGGCAGCAAAGCAAAAATTTTGAAGCTTGTGTTCTTCCGTAGTCGAATATTTTCTTAAGTAAGCGTATGCGCGTCCGCCATTATGGCGCGTGTATAGCGTGTTTGATTTTGTTATGGTTTGCGCTGAATGTGGATGAATTTTACTATGCTTTTCATGCATTACTTGCGAGGTGCATACGACTATGTCGTGGTTCTAATTCTACTTAGCCTTATCATTTTTATTTTCTACATGGGACATGCGTAGCCTGTTCGCGTGTACGATTTTTTCTTTAGTCGCGCTTATTTGTATTTTTACATTCCCGTTGAGGCTCACGTCGAGCACTGTTTACGGTCCTTTATATTGATCCTCGAATTTATGCGGTTTCGGCCCGCTTAATAGCCACACGTGATTTCCGATTTGCGTCCCATTTCCTTTCCGCCTCTGTCAATGTGCGTGACATATATGCGACCGGGTGTTCTTTTCCCGGTTCTCCGTCTAGCAACACTGCTCCGAGTGCATACCCCGATGAGTCAGTTACTAGCGTGAAAGGTTTATTAAAATCTGGGAAAGTTAAAATAGGTTCTTCGCACAGTTTATCGCGCAGAATTTTGAACGTCTTCTGTGCTTTTTCGGTCCATACAAATTCTGCGTCGTTTTTCAGCATTTCTGTTAACGGTACTGCTATATTTGCGAATTTGTCAATGAACCTCCTGTAGTAGCCCACAAAGCCCAAGAACTGTTTTCTATTCTTTTTATTGCAAGGAGCGGGATATTCTTTTACAGCTTCTATTTTCCTAGGGTCTGGTTTTACACCCGCTTCCGAGATTATATGTGCGAGATACGCTACCTCTTTCTTTAAAAATTCGCATTTATCTGCCTGTAATTTTAATACGTGCTCTCTTAATCTTTCGAACAAGTGCCTGATTCGTTCTAAATGTTGCTCAAATGAATCCGAATGTACTATTATGTCGTTCATGTAAATGAAGAGTTCGCTACCTGTAAGGCCTGCCAGTGTTATTGCGAGCGCGCGCGAAAATGTCGCCGGCATTGTGCGTAGATCAAAACTGCCGCGCGTAAAATGGTATAGTCCGCTCTGCGTAGCAAATGCCGTTTTGTACCTGTACTCTTCTGCTATTTCTATTTGGTGATAACCCGACTTTAAATGGAAAACCGAAAAATATTTGGCTCCCCCGAGTTGATCGAGAATGTCAAGTATATTTTGTTGTAATATGTGAATTTATACAGTCGTAATACATAAAAAGGTACTCGTCGCGCCATCTACTGGTTGACGACGATTTGCAACGAGACAAGCTCGAGCAAACGCTAGCATAGTGCGCATGCCTTGCGTATATACTCTATGCGCATACTATACTGTATACTCGGCTCCGTGGAGTCAGACTATGCGACACTGTACTATACTCTCTCTCTTTTGATATACAAGCATTTCCATATTTATCATAAATAATTCCATCTACAGTATGTATATCCGCAAATGATTCTGCACCACGTACATGTAATAATAAAAGTCAGTAGTACCCAGGCACCATGGAGAAAGTAAACAAAACCGACCTTGACCGCCCCCCTCACCCGAACCAGTAAGAGGTCAAGGTCAAGGTCAAGATTGTTTACTTCCCATGGTGCCATTTGTACTTTGGAGAAAGTCCCTCACTCTGCCTCTTTCTATCCAAAGTGCCTCTGAAAAGGAGCGTGCAAACTATCTACAACAGAAGAGGGGCCGAAGGCAAGAAGCTGCAGAAAAGCAGTACAAAAAATGATGGATCAGCGGAGCTGTCAACTGTACTCACCATGGAGAGAGAGAGAGAGAGAGAGAGAGAGAGAGAGAGAGAGAGAGGGAGAGAGAGAGAGAGAGAGAGAGACAGAGAGAGAGAGATTGGATTAGATTAAATAAGTTTTATTTCTGTACATTGTGTTGTACAATTCAAAATAACAGTATGAAGTAAAACAAGTTATAATTTGTGTGTGTGTGTGTGTGTGTGTGTGAGAGATGATATATATAGAGTGAATGTGAAATGATATATATAGAGTGGAGGAGTGTAAGTGTTTGTGAGATGATTATGAGTTTTCAAGTGCAAAAAAATATTCTTTAGCTAATTGTTTGAAGTGTGACATAGATTTCGTGTTGCGAAGGTGTGATGGTAGCGAGTTCCAGAGGTGTGAGGCGCTTACATGGAATGAACCTTTCAGCTTCTCCGTCTTGAAAGTCGGGATGTCCAGAGGCGTCACCTCCCCCCTCAGGGGGGAAGGTGATGGTGCTTTAGAGGTGGTGATTCTCAAGCTCTCTCTAGATCTCAGCGACACCAGTTTGGGTTGACAGGCGTGAATAATAATAATTCAGCCTGGCCTCCTCAATCTGTCTGAGAGCGTCGTCCCTTGCTACTCTATAAAAATATCGATCACAAGGTAGACGAGTTCTGCGAAACCTTCTATAAAGTCTGTCCCGTTCAGTCAAGAGGTCACGAAGAGCCGTGGTAAACCACGGGTGACGTTTACGTCTTAGAGTAACACTCCGTAATGGGGCGAGATGATTTATGGCGTTCGTTAAGTTAGCGTTAAGAAGGGTGATGCATTCGTCGAGTGATGACGTAGCGAGAGATGACCAGTCACATGTGCCAAGGAAGTCCCTTAGCTTCTCGGCATAGATTCCCTTGTATTTTCTGTAGGAGTATGCTTTAGGTACGTAGCGTGGGATCTGTACGTCGAGAGTGGCAGTGATTAGGTCATGTCCGTTGATGAAAGGAGTATCAGTCTTGTAGTGTGATAGCAGGCGATCCTGTTCATCAATTAAGCAGAGGTCAAGCCAGGTGTCGGAGTCCTGTTTATGGTGCGTGGCACCATAAGGGACCGACAATAAGGAGTTTTCCTCAATATAGGCCTTGATGAACTTGGCATCTTCGGATGATGAGAGTTGGTCAGCGTTAAAATCACCCATAATGACCTTTGTGGAATAGTTGTGCATAAAAGTAGTCGGCTGTTCAATGAAGTTATTATCCTGAATAAAAGGGGTATGTGGTGGACGATACACGACTCCCACAAAGATGGGTGAAACTCCCTTCGCGGAGACCTCACAGAAAAGGTACTCCGGTTTGCCTGGCTTGCCCGACCAAGCTCCATCAGAGAGAGGATGATAATACGTTTGCAGTCAGTGAGTGATGGATATAGAGGGCCACACCTCCCCCGTTCCTGTTTCTGTCACGTCTGTAGAGCGTATAGTTTTCCAGTGAAGGGAGAGAAGTTACCTTCTCGTCATGCCAGGTTTCCGTCACAGCTATCACGTGAAAGAGGGGACGAGTGGATAAGAAGAGCCTGACCATCTCAATGTGACCCGTAAGAGAGTTCGCATTGAAATGGCAGACTCTTAGACCCTCAGACAGAGTTACCTTAGGAGTGATTGAAGATGAGGTGGACGATTCAGATGATGGTGATCTACGTGGAATGAGGGGTGTGTACTTCAGTTGGATGTGATCGAGCCTAAAAAATTCTTCAGATCTTCATCCGACGCAATCTTCACAGCACGATCCTCCTTCTTTAGCTTGATGTATATTCGACCATCTCTTACAAACGTGGTGCAGCCGTGCTCTCTTGCAGCTTCCCTTACAGTTTTGCGGAGACTAAGGACATCAGACGGCAACCATTCGTTGACGTTGATGAACGAATCCGGAAGCGGTAGTGCAACGCGGGCCTTATGCAGCAATTCGCTAGACAACTGCATAGTACGTAGCTTCCGAATCTTGATTTTAGCAGAGATAAGCGAGTGCATGAGCGGCCAAGATCGAGCGATTAAGCGAGTTTTTCTGGGTGGCGTGTCACGCGACAGACTCGCACAGCCTTGCCGCACGGAACACAAGCTCTTTTTCTCACCGAAGTTTGGAAAAACAGCAAGATTTTTTCTGCCGGCTTTTCTGCGGCCAAGATCGATCGATATCGAGAGCTTTTTTGGATGGCGTTTTGGGCGAAGGTCTCGCCGAAATTCAATAGATTTTTACCAAATTAAGAAAATTTTAAGTATATCGGAATCATTTCAAGACGATGACGTCAACATCTGCATTTTAGAAAACTTTTTTAGAATTGACGCTTTTGAAATATTAAAATTTTTGGTGCAGTCGAAAAATAAAATTAATAAGTACACTTACGGAAAATGCAAACGTGTACTTGTCAACAACGCAGTTCAGTGCGATTCATGCTTGCTCTGGTATCATTGCACATGCGTCAAAATCAATCTGGTTGAAATATCCGTTGAAGTTGAAAAGAGTGATTGGTTCTGTGCTAATTGCCTATGAATTCACATACATCGTAATCCAGTGTGGGTTGATATTCTTAAGAAAATAAATGCTATTAATAAACACTTTTGATTTCTTTCTAAATAAAATTCGAAACCTCCCACAATTCAGCTTTTTTAGGTGGTTAAGCGCGCATATGAGTCGTACAACTTCGCCGACTGCAATCCGTTTTCATGTGTGAAAAATCATGTTTTGAGCCCTTTGCGCGACACGCCGCCTAAAAAAGCTCTTGATATCGCTCGAATCCTACAGCGCACGCCGTTTTTTCAATCTCAAGTAGAAAAATAAGCTAGTGTTTCTCGTAGCAAGACTGCGGGATTCCTTAGGGTGACACGCCGTCTAAAAAAGCTCGCTAAATCGCCCGATCTTTGCGGCGGCAAAGCTTGCGGAGAGGAGCGCGCCGTTTTTCGAGTCTTTGTTGAGAAAAAGAGCTTGTGTTCCGTGCGGCGAGGTTGCGCGAGCCCTTAACGCGACACACTACCTAAAAAAGCTTATGTATTTGAGATATCCGTGCAGCAGCGATGCCCGCAGACAACAGCCCGCCGTATTCTCGAATTTTGGTTGAAATAGAGCTTTTCTATCAGCCCGGCAATGCGAGCTTCCCGTGCGACGTGTGAGTGAAGAAAGATTCTTTTTTTGCGTTTTTTGTGGATTTGGGTTTTTTTTTTTAATTTTACTTAACGCGTTTTTCGCGAGACTTGAGATTTGACTTTATTACACATTTTCTCACTTCACTTTTTACGCACATGTATGAATACTCAACGCTGAGTTGAGATTTTATCAGAACGCGTCTTTCTTTATGATACGTGTTTATATTACTTTATGATTTTACTTCACTACGTTTCTTTTCACACGCGTGTTTCTAAAAAGATTTTAACTTGAGACTTTATCAAAAATGCGTTTTTTTTTGTACTGCGTATTAAAACGGTCACGACTCTTCTCGGTCCGGTACGCGTATATGATTTTAGATTTTAGAGAAGAGCAGTAATCATTTACTGATCTGCGTCCGAATTCTGACAACAGATCACAAATAGAAATGTAATTCTATAAATAGTATATTATTATAATATGAGAGAGATCCGGGATACCAGGTAGTGGAGAATATATTTCAATAATAAAGTCGTTATAATTAATGTTTGAAAGAGAAAATTCATATATTTAGTTAACCTTTTTTAGTATAAATAGTGCGTCAATATCGCAGCTACTCTTTTTTAACAATCTACATACCCTGCTAAAAAAAGTTAGTAGAAGTTGATAGAAATCAATAGGATTTTTTATCAACTTCAAGTCTAACTTTTAATACCATTTTTGCATTAGAACTTAAAAAAACGCGATAACCTCGATACAAGTCGATAAAAATAATTCTATATGAAAAATCACAATTAAAAGCTATAGACTCAATCTTCTTAAACTTCCATCGATTTCTATTGAATTTTTTCATATAGAATTTTATCGACTTTGTAACGAGTTGAGTACCACAGCCAACTCGTAGCGGTATGAGTACCGCTACGCCGCGCCGAAACAGCGTAGAGTCGCGCGCGCTATAATAAACACGTGCGAATTCGGCAATAGGCGCGAAAGAGATAGAGAGAGCAAGCGCGCGGGCTAATCCTTCAGGTGCGCGCTCAGATAGCTCTCGGCCTTCGGAAGGTAAACACGGGACTTCGCTCGTACAATTCGAAAACTTTCGTGGTATCGCGTGATGTGCTGTATCCAGCGGATCGAAGTGTACCTTACGTGTGAGTGCAACGCGGAGTCCGGGTATTCCTGATCTTGCCTAGCGGTCCAGCGCAGTGACCAAGTCTTTCAGCCTGCCCAGGATTAGGAACGTCGTCGACGAGAGAGAGAAGGTTTGTGTGGCGCGCAGTGCATGGGAGAGAGTGCATGTGTGAGTGTGTATCACCCATGCGAGGGTGATCTGGCGCGCGCGACCTTCACGACGATACACGCGTGCGAGCGCGATTATTCTAGCGTCGCGGCGAGTCGCAAAGTTGTTGGCGACTCGCTTATTATTATTTGATGATAGTAAATTCACGTTTATTTCGCGACTAGCAAATATAACCATAGTCTTATTATTTTATGTGATTTGTCGTCATTTCTAAACCTTGCTCGCTTACTTCCGATTCCTGTTCCTTCCTGCGAATATCGCCGCCTCCGCGGGCGTTATTTATTAGTACTTATTTAACGCAGTTTCGCGGGCGGAGAGGAGTCCTCCGCCGCATCGAGGGAACGCGATCCAGTCGTTTAACGAGTTATCCGTTGATCGAATTTACACCCTGTTACAACTTATATCGATGTTATCGCGTTTTATCAAGTTCTAATGCAATAAATGGTATTAAAAGTTAGACTCAAAGTCGATAAAAAATCTTATTGATTTCAATCAATCAACAACTTCTATTAACTTTTTTTAGCAGGGTAAACAAATGGTTTTTTGCGTTACACGATCTTTGTTTTTAGATACGCCTAAATTGCGTTATCTTTGTCGAATTGAAATGCTTTTTATAAATGTAGTGTACAATCTAAATTTTAGATTTGTTTCTGAATGATACGCTTGAATTGCGTTATCATTCTAACATAAATTCGCAAGTATTTATTCCGGTGATATAAAGTTTATTATTAGATGCGCGTAAATTGCATCATCTAAAACTTATCAAATTAAATTTATAAGTAAACGAAATTTTCTATGTTTAAGCTTAGTCTTTCTAAATGATACGCCGAAATTGCGTTATCATTTTATATAGGTTGCACATTTGTATAAATATTTCTAAGTATTTCTACTCAAGGCGTAATTTTACCTCGAGTAGAGACTAGAGCGCTTAAATTGCGCTAGAGCTAGTGTTTACATAGAGTGGTTTATCAAATTTATATAATAAAAAGGAATGCGCCGTAATTGCGCGTTTACGTTTGTAAGTTACATATTAAAATGTTTATAAGTATAGAAATATCTCAAATTGAGTAGAGACTAGTGCGCTTAAGTTGCTGCAACTAGTGACTAGCCCCAGGCCGCGCATGGCCTTTTATAGGAAGCTAAGCGAGCAGGGACTGAGCCGCTGAAAACACTTGCACATTCGCACCGCACACCTACATACCGATAAGCGTACAAGGATGCGCGCTTTTCGCCGCTGCTGCGTCGTCGCTATAGGTATATATCTATATCTATTCGCGTGGCGCTACCCATTCTGCCGCTGCTGGCTGCTGTAGCTCTCTTACGTCATCGTATGATGTGGTGCTGCTGCTGGCTGTTCAGTGGTGATATGGAGCTTCGACGGTAAGAGTGGGGAAACGGAAAAACCCCGAAAATAAAGTTAAAATGTTTTATTCTTTAAATATGCTACGGAGAGTGTACGCGGCATTACAGTATTTACGTCACTTTGCTTTACTTTTTATGTACTTACACATGGTTTGCGGATTTTTCCATTTATATTGGTTTCCCGCCATCGTGTTCCCTGATTTTAGCCAAGACGGTGACCTTTGGCTCCTTTGTTTGGGACGTGTACGTGTTGTTTACTGGGAAGCGTCTTGTAGCATTCCTTGTCCTGATAGGCCTAGCTTCTTGTTGATACGTATTCGTGGTGTTCGCAGTCCCCCTCTCCCCTATAGTTCCACTTTTTTCGTTTTAAAAAAATCTGAACAAAAATGGAAAAATATCTCATTATTCAACTCGGCATTACTTAAAAAACCTATAAAAAATAAAAATAATGATTGATACATTGTTTGATTATGATATTTAAAGAAATTCCACTTTTGTTATGATGCTTGAAATCCGCCGAGCTATTATAATGCACATATACATAGCGTCCAACTCCATTATCCCTCCCCTACTGAAAAAAGGCAGACGACAATCAGCTGATTATCAGGTGATATCAGCTTAATATTTTTATAAAAGCTGATAGTTATAAATATGTGTTTATATAAGATAAAATGTTAATAAAAATCAGCTTATCGGGTGACAATCGTACATAAACCGATTAACACAATTATAAGCGATTTACACCGATTGGGCAAAATTGTTGACGATGTTTTAAGGGAACATCGTCCCAAAAAACACTGTTTTTCTATTCCATAAAACTTTTTGAATAAAGTTTGCAAATGAAAAACCGAGTCTGTAGCACCGTAGTGTTAAGTGTAATGAATCGTTCTACCGAAAGGAAATTTTGATTGGACTTTTTGTTTTTCTAAAATCTTGGAAATACGAACAGATGTTTACGCGTACTTTGTCGTACTCATGCAATTTCAGCGCCAACCTTAAAATCTAATTTTACATAAAACTTTTTAAATAAAGCTTACAAATAAAAAACCGAGTCTGTAGCGCCGTAGTGTTAAGTTTAATCCCCTTAATCGATTTTATAACCGATATTAATTAAATTAAAATAAGTATTAATCGGATTATATTCGGAAATCCCGAATCACAAAAACGTATTAAATCCGATTTTTATTTCTTTTAATTGGTCTAAATTGTTTGTAACTGTGTAAATGTTGCGGTCTAGTATGCTATGGTTCATTAATCGGTTTTAATGGGTTATAATCGCACGTATATCTTATGATTAATAGGGATCGTGCATGAAAAAATCTATTAGGTCCGTCATGTAGAATATCGAAAAATAATTGACACGTATATTTTCAATCATACGATTATTAACAAAGATACGGCGGGTTGAAATATCGTGTGACTTCATTGAATCGGACGATATAGATACAGGGTGATCCAAGACTAGTGTTTTTCTTTCACAGGGTAATAGAGCATAAAATTCTAAGCAAGGTAAGCTATTTTATTCTATTTTTTTTTATTATTACATTTTTTTGCTATAACCCGGCGAAAGTTGCGTAGCATTTCGGTGACTTTGAGAAAGCATTTCTCAGTCTCGCCAACTTCAATCGTAATCATCTCAACAGGTGGTAAAGTTATCATTAGGTTAATGTTGCAGTTTTGCAATCAATGCATTATCACGTTTCTCTTTGTAATAACTAGCAACATTTGTGTCGAAAAATTTTAAGATTCAGCGTGGGACTACGAAATTTGCTAATTTGCGCAACTAATGAACGTGTGCGACGGACTGTAAGCGTTTGAGCAAAGAGGTATGTTTGACACAGAAAAAGATGAGATTGGTTGCTGGCTTCGTTTCTGGATGAAGTCTGGCTGATCGTATGCGCCTACGTAAGTATAAATAGTTTACTATAGCCTAATAACGACTAAACCGATTGTGCGGCTCAAATGCCCGGCAGCAAAACTTCATTTTAACCGATAGTTGGTACATGTAGCGGTAGTTGCAGCGGTACGTGCACTGATAGTTGCAGCGGTACGTGCACTGATAGTTGCAGCGGCACATGCACTGATAGTTGCTGCAGTACATGCACAGGTAGTTGCATTAGTAGTAGCAGCGGTACATGCACCGATAGTTGTACGGGTATAGTTGCAGCAGCACATCAAGTGGTACATGCACCGATAGTTGTACGAGTATAGATGCAGCAGCACATGCAGCGGTACATGCACCGATAGTTGCACGGGTATAGTTGCAGCAGCACATGCAGCGGTATATGCTCCTGATAGTTTATTATCACTATCAGGATCTTCGGCGAGTCTATCTCGCGGGTGATGATGGCGCTGCGCTGCTGCATCTGCGGCAAAGTTATGGCTGATGTCAAGAAGAGCGGTGGTTTGTCTTCTCTCTTTTCGTCTAGCTCTTTCACTGCCAGATGTCCTCTTGCTCTCTTTGGGCAAATTAATACCGCTGCAACTATCGGTGCACCTACCGCTGCAGAGAAACGTGATAATGCAATGATTGCAAAACTGCAACATTAACCTAACGATAACTTTACCACCTGTTGAGATGATTATGATTGAAGATGGTGAGGCTGAGAAATGCTTTCTCAAAGTCACCGAAATGCTACGCAACTTTCGCCGGGTTATAGCAAAAAAATGTAATAATAAAATAATAAAATAAAATAGCTTACCTTGCTTAGAATGTTATGCTCTATTACTAATATTACCCTGTGAAAGAAAAAACACTAGTCTTGGATCACCCTGTATACTATACACAGCCCGAATCAGTGAGGTCATACATTCCAAGTCTCTATATCATTATTTTTCTGTATTCTACATGACGGACCTAATGGATTTTTTCATGCGAGTTCCCTATTGATTAGTGTAGCAACTTGAACAGCTTATATACAAACCATCATAGATTCTTTGCGCTTGCGAGTGAGAAAAACCGGACGCCACCTGGCGGCGCGTCCGTAACAGTCTGAACAATTATTGTTTTCAAATCGGTCTAAAATGTCTGTAATTGTATAAGTGTTGCGGTCTAGATTGCTGTGGTTCTTTATTCGGTTGAAATAGGTTTTCATTGTAGGAATTGGTATTAATCAATCAAAATTTGTATAAATTGCCCTACTGAAAAAATCACGTAATCGTCACGTGATAATTATGTGATAATCACGGGATAATCACGTGAAGTTATCGATAAAATTATCATGCGATTATCACTGATAATCACACGATTTTTGGGTGATTAATAATACAATTTTGAAATGTTATTGAAAATTCTAAAAACCGTTATCTATTAATTAACGGAATGGACTATTCACAATAAATAAAGGGTAACATTAATAAAAAAAAAAGTTTCCGACCAAGATTTGAACCCAGAACCTTGCCCAGATAATCCAATGCGCTACTAACTAAGCCATTTGCTCTCTTTGAAGGTTTATGTATAAAAACAATCCATATTTGTAGATTTTTATTTTTATTAATATTCTTTCTTGTATAAATAAATTTTCTTGTTGAAAAATAAATAAATGATAAAAAATAAATTTATTGTTATTAAAATCTGTGATGTTGCGCTTTTTATAACCGATCCGGTGACGCAAACAATCAGATTACACTAGTTCTTACGTCGATCTTCGTACCGCGGACTCTTACATCTACAGAAGGGGACAACGTTAGGTCTAGGAACAGGTATGCTTGGCGTGGCATAGGTGTAGAAATAAAGCTTGTTACACAATGTTTATTCTGAACAATAATAATCGTATATTCTGCAACCCCCAGTATGGATCAGACTTGGTCTGATTACAAGTTTACCCGTAATAATTCAGCTTTGAACTCGGCGGACGCTCCCTTCCGTCCGCGTCTAATGAGCGAGAAAAAGACAGCGCGAACATGTCATATCGTCCTGACGCGGCATCTAGCGCTGAAGTTATATTCAATTCATCGTGCAGTCGCGGTGCACGGGACTCCCACTAGCGCACTGGACCGCGCCAGTGCGGTGGCATGGCTCGGTTAGTGGTGCGTGCTAGTGGTGTATGCGCGCTCCCCCCACTAGTCTCACCGACTCCGCGATGATACTCGGTTTCGCGCGCGAGCCCCTCTCTCCGCGCGCGCTCTCGCTCTCTCTCTCTCTCGGTGGCTGTCGCTCCCCCTCTCGATCGTTCCGCCGAGCTACCGCGGTACGCTCACAGATGCGCGGCCGTGATGCGCACTCGTCAATCCGCCTCGTGCCGCGCACCATGCTCATCCAGAATCCGCTTGCTTGTGTCGCGACGCGACTCCTAGTGTGTACAGGAGCAGGTGCGTGTTAGCTGCGTCCGTACAGCGGTACCCGACAACACCTGACAGATCGCGGCGGCGCTACCGTGAAGGACATAGTCGCCTTCCAAGCCTGCAGGGGAGCCACCGCTGCTCCACGAGGCTGGCAGGTGAGGTTATTTTCCTCGGCGCGACGACAATCAATGTTATTGTTCCTCTGCTGTATGATAAATTGCAGCAGGGAACAACATTGATTGCGCGGACAATTTAGTGCTAGTGTACACGTGTAGCCGAGCAGGCTACACGTCACAAATCATAATTGCTTATATTGATCAGTTTGAAAATTACAAAAAATCCAATCATGAAATTAATCAATGGAATTATAACGAATTACTTTTTTAATAATAAATTTGTTATTTTTTTTTATTTCAAAAAGAAAATTTATTTGTACGAGAAAGAATGATAATAAAAATGAAAATCCACATATATGGATTGCTTTTATACATAAACCTTCGAAGAGAGCAAATAGCTCAATTAGTAGCGCATTTGATTATCACGCCAAGGTTCTGGGTTCAAATCTTGGTAGAAGACATTTTTTTTTAATGTAGCCCTTTATTTATTGTGAATAGTCTATTTCGTTAATTAATAGATACCGTTTTTAGTATTTTTAATAACATTTCAGAATTTTATTATTAATCGCGCGATAATCATGTAATTATCACGCGATCATCATGTGATAATTTTGTTGATAATTTCACGTGATTATGACATGATAATCACGTGATTTTTCGTAGTATCAATATCATAATCATAATCATGATTTTAATCGGTTTTAATGTGTTATAATCGCACGTATCTTATATGATTAATTGGTTGGTATAGTAACTTGAACGGCCTTATAGACTGACCATCATAGATTATTTGTGCTTGCGAGTAAGAAATACTGAACGATCCCTGGTGGCGTGTTTGCAACAGTTACTTTGTTCGCCTTATACATATCTATTTTGGATAGAAATAAAAAACCGATAACTGATGAACCGAAGTAATGTTTCCCAAAGTACTTTATGTCTGCCCTTCAGAAGAAGTGGTGCTCTAGGTGGTCACTATCACTTGATCGATGACCGAATACAGATAGTGCGCAATCATAAAATGTCAGTTGAATACCATTTTCAACCAATTCCGATTATAACTGATTATTACCGACTCCAACACTAATTTTTTAAATACGGTTAAGTTTACTTCCGCCGGTGCGAACAGACCTAGTCAACTTGTACATATGTTTAATATAATCTAGTCACAATCAGCACTCAGTTTTATTATTATTCCCTGTACCCTGTCTGTTCGTCCTTTCCTACCTTATCTCCTATCAGGGAGCGTAGAAGAGATCCAACCATCAATCTCTAAATATATGTTTTGAACTCTTGCGTTGAAGACTATAAAGTACATTTGCATACGCTGCGAAGACTAGTACATTTCTCACTTCGTATACGTTTGATTCTCTGGCAACGAAACTATTCAAAATTTTCCAAAATTCCACACCATCTATTTAAGTAAGTATTCACTTCTATCGGCTGTCTCCAAGACAGTCACATTTTTTTATATTTTACTTCTTATTTTTGTACTTTGTAAAGTCTATTAATCAATAGTTAATACAATTTTTCCAAACAATCGCGCGGCACGCGCAGCAGCTAATTTTTGCTATAGTTTCGTACACCGAATTTCGATGCAGTCTGAAGTATGCTATCGAGTGTGTTTTCTACACATCCGGTTGCTACCGGTTGCCAACGGTGTTGGGTCTTCTGCCCCCTGAGCTTAATCTCTACAATTGAGAGCTATGCGGTCATCTAAAGGGAGATTCCACATGATTGTACTTCCCTACCCCTTACCCTGTAGCCGTACCGCGTCCGACTTTGTCATCGAGTTTTCATCTACATGATTCTGTGGTCATTGGAGAATTCGATCTGTGAACGTGAGAAGCGCATCTATGTAATGTTTGTATTCGTGTTGCTAGCTCCGATTCGTTTTGTTGACATCGTTCGTCATCGTTTCCGTTTTTCTGTGTTTTTCTGTTCAGCTCCGAAATGACTTTGGCGTAGTTAAAAAGCAAATTGGATTTTCAGATAGTGCCTCTAAAGTGCTTGTGCTCAGTGCTTCCTTCTTTCTTCTCTTTACACAAAAAAAAAATTTACTTTTTTCTCATCTTACTTTTTCTCATCCGATCTGTCCTCCCCGCCTAACCTCAAACAGGCGCTGGGGGGCCGCCGGCCCTTCACGCTACCTTCATCTAATATTCCGCATGATCTCTCTAACTCTCTAAATCTTTCACTGCCCATCAATCAGGACAATCTCCACGCTCTCAATACGCCTCTTCCTTCAAGCCCCACTATGAGCTCTCAATCTCAATCTATCTCTCGCTCTTCCTCTCCAACTCTATCACCTGCCCTTCGTTCTTCTCACTCTGTCTTTGACTTTGAGAGGTTTGCTTCGGAGGCTATCCTCAACTGCAGCCCTCCTCAACCACACCAACCCGCTAACTCATCTGGCCTTTCCGCAGATACTCCTTCTGCCACCGACAACAACACCAGTCAGCCAGATCTTATGGACTTCTCCTACGCTTCCCTGAAGAGGAAATTTGTTCATATAGAAAGCAGCCAACGCGCTTCATCGCCAGTCAGCCCACCTCATCCAGTGACTGTCAACAACGACACCCAGCCCTCTAAGAAAGGACCATCTTCCTCTTCGCAGAAGCCTCTTCCCATGAGTGCACCCCTCACACACTTAACTTCAACCTCGACAGTCGCTACTTCTGCCCAGGCTACACGACCAACCACCAACAGCAGCCCCTCTACACACAGCTCTATTGCCACCCCAGCGTGCTCTACCTCTATCCCTTCAAACAGCATCTCTTCCACCGGATCCACACACAGTGCCAACACCAGCACCTCCACCAACCAGGCGAACATCAGCTTCAACGTGCAAAAGCCTCCCAGTAAGTCTCCCCTCTACTCTAACCTAAACCAGGGCCCCTACATCATCTTTGCAGAGCCTATTGACCCTCAACGGGTCCAGGGTCACCTCCATCCAACTTCTGTAGGCAGACTCATCGCTTCCAAACACAAAGGTAACATTGTTTCAATCACAGCCTCAGGCTCCCATAAGATCACCATCACCCTAAAAGACCGTACAACAGCTAATAACCTCCTCCTAGATACCAGTTTTGCTCCTCATAACCTTCGCTTCTCTGTCCCAGCTCACCGACTCAACAGACAAGCCATAATTAGGGATGTCCCCCTCGACATTACTCCTGAGACCATCCAGGAAGAGCTCTCTGCCTTCTTCAACATCACCAAGGCAGAAAGACTCAACCGTCGAATCATCGACAAGAACCAGACTCCCTGTTTGGCCCCCTCTAAAACTGTCCGCCTCTCCTTTGAAGGCCAACAACTCCCCAGCCATGTCATTTTATTTTATGTTAAATACCCAGTTCTCCCCTACGTTCAGCCTATTAAAATGTGCTTCAACTGTTTTAGGTACGGCCACCTCAAAACCCAATGCAGAAGCAAACCTCTCTGTGAGAGATGCAGTAAACCAGCCCACTCTTCAGAGGAAACTTGCCCCTGCGCCGCCACTCAGCCTATCTGCGTCAACTGCAACCTTAATCACCTGCCAAAGAACAAATCCTGTCCAGAGTGGAAATTTCAGCAAGAGCTTCACACGTTAGCAGCCACCCAAAATCTCACTTTGACCGAGGCCCTCACTCTCAGAATGCGCACTAACCCGCCAACACACAACTCTAGATCTTACCCGAAATTCCAACGTCTCTCTCCCCTCTCAGCTTCTCCCCCCCCCTAGCTCTCTCAACATCAGCCGTCTCATCGTTTGCTCCATCCCCAGAGCCCTGTCATTCTCCTCCCCCTCTCATAAGCACCCCCAACGCTTTTGCAAGCCCAACTCCCTCTTACGCAGCAGTTACCCGCTCTGTTAGGCCCCTGCCCAATCAATTCACCCCTACTAACCGCCCCCCTACTTCTACCCGTTCGCACAATCTCACCCCCACATCTCAACCCGCCGTTCCCACTACCGACCACCTCAACTGCTTGATCGCACCTAATGGACGCTCCCCTCACCCACATCAACCACCCCCTGCTCTTCTGCCCCAGCCCCGCACACCACCCCCATCGTTCAACTGCCCCACCTTGGATAGCTCTAGTCCCACCTTACCCTCTGCTTCACCCTCTTCTACTCCCCTCTCTCCCGACAACCCTCTCTCAATAAACTTCTTGCTCAACCTAATCTTTGAATGTCTTATCCCCTTGCTCTCTTCTTCTGGCCACCAAAAAATCGCTTCCCAAATCTACTCGCGCCTTCAATCTTCTCTCCCCCTCAATGGCTAATCCACTTCAACCCAAAAACCTCCGCATTCTTCAGTGGAACTGCCTGTCCTTTAGACAACGCAGGTCCCAAATTTATGACATCGCCAATAACTACGACGTCATTCTCCTTTGCGAAACGTGGCTCAATCCCATAAACAACGCCTCTCTGAAGGGCTTTGTTATTATTCGCAACGACAGACCTCTGGGCAGAGGCGGTGGCACTGCTATCTGCATCCGCAACTCCATCCCCTTCAACCCTGTCTCTACTTACAACTCGTTTAACGTCTTAGAATCTAATGCCATCTCAATTAACACCACTCAAGGTGAACTACTCATCGTCTCAGCCTACAGGCCCCCAAACACTCCCTTCGATCCCTCGCACTTTAACAATCTCTTCGTTTCCCTTTCTTCTTACAAATCTATTTTTCTTGCTGGCGACTTCAACTGCCACAACTCTTCTTGGGGCAGTCGTTTCACCTGCAATATAGGCCACTTGCTTTTCACTTCCTCCTCTGATCACAACCTCGCTCTTCTTAACGACGGTTCTCACACCTTCCTCAATAGGCGCAACCCCGACTCCCCCTCGTGTATCGACCTCACCTTCGTCTCAACTCATCTCTACTCCATCTGCTCTTGGTCGGTTCTTGAGGACAACTTCCTTAGCGACCACTACCCCATTTCAACGTTTCTCGGCATCCCCTCCCCCTCATTCTCGGAATGAAGAATGCTCCTCCGCTGAATCCGCTAGAAAATCTGCCCTTCGCAACTTTCGCCGCGACCCAAACCTCTACTCCGAACTTCTCGCCGCAGAGGACCACGCCCGCACCACTTTTCGCCTCGCTAAATCTCAGTCTTACCGCGACGCCTGCGCCTCGCTTACCCCGCGCTCCAACCCTAAACCCTTCTGGGATCTTATCAAGCGCTTTAAACACCGCAGCCTCAGCTCTTCCCAGGCCCCCAACAACATCGCGAATATCCAAAAGCAAACTAAACTCATTCCCTCCATCTGCCCCCCCCCTCATGCTTCTACCCTAACTTTCCGTCGATTTTCACCCCTTCTCCTACCACCCTACAGTTATTCTCCAAACCCTTCACCCCCTCAGAATTAGAAATAGCCATCGACAAATGCCTAGCCAAGCCCAACTCAGCCCCCGGTTTAGATAAGATAGACAACCTCCTCATCTCACACCTCCCAGACAACACACGCGATCTTCTTCTTTCTATTTTCAACGAGCTTTTCATCAACGGCGAATTTCCCCCCTCATGGAAGGAATTCCTCGTTTTCTTTATCCCCAAAGCCAACTCTGGCAAATTCCGCCCCATTTCTCTTGCGCCATCCCTGCTTAAAGTCTTCGAAAGATTAATCCTTCGCAGACTGGGCTGGTGGCTCGAGAGATACGAAATTCTTCCACGCTTTCAATTTGGCTTCCGCAAAGGCAAATCTTGCACCGATAATCTCTCTATCTTCACCTGCTCTATCTACTCTAGCTTCGCAAACAACTCTTACACTGCAGCGCTCCTCTTAGACATCAGAAGCGCCTTCGACGCTGTCGACCCTGGCACCCTCGCTCACATTCTCCGCGACCTTGGCCTCCCTTGGCAAATCTGTAAATTTTTCTATAATATTACTTCCTCTAGATCCGTTTTCTTTAACATTGGCGGCGAGATCCAGGGCCCCTTCGAGGCGCTTCAAGGTGTCCCTCAGGGGTGCTGCTCCAGCCCCATCGCCTACAACATTTACACCCACAAGCTCCCGGACCACATCGACCCCAACTGCCAATACCTTTGCTTTGCTGACGACGTAGCCCTCTTCGTTTCCTCCCCAGACCTCGATTTTTGCCTTGCTACCCTCCAGAACAGCCTTAACAAAATAACCCTTTATTTTAACTCTCTCGGTCTCACCATCGCCCCCGAAAAAACCCAGCTTATCTTCTTTACACGCAAATATACAGACACCTCCAATGCTTCCCTGACTCTCGGCGACTCCACCATCAAATCTTCACCCCAAGCTAAACTTCTAGGCATCACTTTCGACTCCAAGCTTACTTGGACCCCTCACCTCAATAATCTCTCTCTCAAATGCAACCCCTATATCAATCTCGTTCGCTCTCTCTGTGGTACCTGGTGGGGAGGTCACCCCCAATCCCTCATCCAGATCTACAAAGCGTTCATCCTTGGCACCCTAGACTACGGCTCCATCATTCTTCTCCCTAACTCAAAATCTCTCCGTGAAAAACTGTGCGTCGCGCAACGTAAAGCCCTCCGGGCCTGCCTAGGCCTCCGTCGGTCCACCCCTAACCGTATCGTCTACGCGGAATCCTGCGAACTCCCCCTCAGCCTCCGCCCCAAAAAGTTAGCTTTTCGTTTTATTCTCCGAGCCCTCGCCATCAAAAACAACCCCACAATTCTCTCCATTGAAAATCTACTTACCTCTCTCAACAACCGCAACACCCTTAATCTGCTGGAACTCCCTGTGCTTCGCGCTTTTGCCCGCCTCAAGAGACATCGCCACCTCATTCACTCTTCTGACGTCCTCCCCTGTTTCACCTTCTCACTAGAATCTCAAATTTTTTCCCCCAACGTTGAACTAGACACAGGCCGCGCTATCAAACGCTCCCCCGATCCGGTTAAAGACTTCCTTCGTGCTTTCCAACATCCCCTTTCCTCCTCTGTCGCCTTCTACACGGACGGATCCAAAACCAGCTCCGGATCCTACGTCGGCATTGGGATTCACTCCCCGAACCTTCGCCTTGAGCTCCGTTATCGCATTTCATCCCTCGCCTCTATCGCCTCCGCCGAAGCGCTCGCGATTCAGCTCACCCTAGAATATATTGAACTACACCAAATTCCCCGCTGCACTATTTTCTCGGACTCTCTCAGTACTCTTCAAGCTATTTCTAGCCTTCACGACTTCATTCCCTCCGCCAACACCTCCATCTTTAGAATCAAACTTCTTCTTGAACGTCTCTCTCACTCTAACCATACCATCCGCCTTGCCTGGATTCCCAGTCACTTGGGTATTCCTGCCAATGAACGAGCCGACCTTCTAGCCAAAGAGGCCTCAGGCGCTGGTACCTATATTGATTTCTCTCTTCCCTTTTCGGACTTGTTCCCACTAACCCTCTCACTATCTCGCTCTGAATTTAACAACTATCTCAACCACTATCGCACTAACACCGCTCTTTTTTACTTCTCCTCTCTGCGTCTCGACTCTCCAAAACCTTGGTTTCACTCCTCAGGTTCCGACCGCGCCTCTATTACCACTCTCTGTCGCATGCGCAGCAACCACTATAGCCTAGCCTCTAGTCTTTATGATAAGAATCTTGTTGACTCTCCCCTCTGTCCCTGTGGTGAAGACCTGGAAGACCTTAACCACGTTTTCTGGGCCTGTCCTCGCTTCGACCTTCACCGCCCTCGCCTTTTGCGCTCCCTCGCTAAACTCAAACTGTTTCCCCCCTTCTGCATCTCCTCCTTTCTCTCTCAACCATGCTCTGCCTCTTCTGACATCCTCCTTCGCTTTTTATCTGACTGCGACCTCCACATCTAACTTCCTCTGCGCTCCTCTGCTCTCCGTCTTGCCTTGACTCTGGTCACTGCCTGCCTTCTTTTTTTGGCAGGTCTCCCTCTCCAGGAGACAGGGGTTCATAACCCCGGCCTCTCTCAAGCGTCCCCCCGCTGGCTCGGATCCCTCCGAGCCTGCGGGGGGGCCTTGGGGATGCCACCCTCTTTGTTTCTCTGTTGCAGGTCCCAGGTCCCAGGCACTCGGATCAAGGAGCTATTCATATTTCGCACTTTCCCGCTTACTCCCCACGCATGCGCTGCATGCCCCGACTGTTGATGGCCGTACAGACCCCTGGCGCCACTAACCACAAATAGAATAGAATAGAATACAATAAACACGTGCGAATTCGGCAATAGGCGCGAAAGAGATAGAGAGAGCGAGCGCGCGGGCTAATCCTTCAGGAGCGCGCTCAGATAGCTCTCGGCCTTCAATAAGTAAACACGCGACTTCGCTAGCGTTTTTCCAAGGTTTGGCGAGTTTGCAAGTGTTGTCCTATGTCCAGCGGATTAACGTGCAATCGTTGTGTGTGTGAGTGCAACGCGAATTGCTACGAGGTACCAGCCTTAGCCCAGCGGTCCAGGGTGGTACATAGTCTTGCGGCCTGTCCAGGACTACGAGCGTCTTCGACGTAGGAGTGAAGGTTTGTGTGGCGCGCAGTGGATGAGAGAGAGTGGATTGTACGAGTGGAGATCATCCAGGCGAGGGTGATCCGGCGCGCGCGACTTTCACGTCGAAACACACGTGCGAGCGCGATTATTCTAGCGTCGCGGCGAGTCGCAAAGTTGTTGCCGACTCGCGTATTATAATTTTATTTCTGTAAAATCACGTTTATTTCGCGATTTGTAAATATAACACTAGTCTTTTGATTTTACGTGATTTTGTCGTCATTTAGAAACCTCGCTCGTTATCTCCGATCCTTGTTCCTTCCTGCGAATACCGCCGCCTCCGCGGGCGTTATTTATTGGTTATTATTTAACGCAGTTGAGCAGCTGAGCACGCGCCAGGCAGCGCGTAAACCCAGAAAACAGAAGCAGCTGAGACAGCTGCATGCAACGGTGGTGTTTCGCGGGCGTAGAGGAATCCTCCGGAGCCTGTCTACAATGCGTGCTTTCCGCTGTTCTGGCATTCCGTTCTGTTCGGAACAGAACGCTGTTATGTACCGACAGGAATATCAATGGAGTTTTCTATCTAGATAATTTGCAATTCATCTTCTGCAGGAATGTAAACATACATCTGATAAGTGATAGATTTCTTCTTTCCTACATAAATTTATTCTGACGAAAGTATTACATTGAACAATTTTTGAAAACAAATTTTTTCTGATAAAAGTGTACTTGTGTTGTGTGATTGTAACCGAAATCAGCAAAAATGAGAAGAGTGGAGAAATGTATAATTGCATTAATTTTAATAGTATTTATCATAATATTTAACATATTTATCCAGAAAATTCATATTATTAGATAAATAATATGATGTGACGTAGCCTTGCTTCACTCTCTTATGCTCACGTATATAAGCTTTTCTTAAATTTTCCCATCTTGTTTTTACTTTTGATCCATCATCTGAAACAAAATAAAAGAAAAATTTGCACATAATTATTAGATTTCATTTAGATTATAGAAAATTACATGAAGGGTTAATATGCAGTTTTGTATTTATGTGTTCACTAATTTTGTTAAAAATACGCGTTTTTACGTCATCGTTATGGTAATTCGTATCGTCCTTATCGTAGATACATTGGAATTTCGCTACTGCCTTAATTATAGCTCTATTTATATCAATCACTTCAGCCCTTTCGTCTGACATGGTGAAATTTTAAGTATATATGTGTATGTGTGTAACAAATTTCCGCTGTTAACTGCAATTGTTAATTTTCGTCCGCTAAAACAAAAGAACGTCATTTAACTGGCGTCTGTTGAAAACGTTCAATAGCGATATATATCTATATATCTATATACTTCGCCGAACAAAACAAAAGCTGCTTTGAGTGCAAGGTATTTCAACGGTTTATTATAGTTTTATTTTATTTCTCGGGTTATTGCATATTTGAGCTGCGAATCCGTCAAGAATTGAGATTTTTTTAACTCAGAGAAGAAAGAAAGAAAATGATAAGTCCTGTTTCAAAGTATTTGCTGAACAGGGAGATTGGAAGTTCAAATGAAATACTTCAATTAATCTTAGAATCAGAAATTGAAATAATAATGACAGGTAGAATGTTTCACAGTGAAACATTCAATTAAACAATGGAAACTGCATTAAATTCAATTCTTTCATCAGAATCAACAGATAATGTAGACATAATTTTTTATTTGGATGAATTTAAAACACCGTATTCAAGCACTAAATTATTAATGTGGACAACTTACGATGACACTATTATTCAAGGAATAGAGTTTATTGACAGTTTTGATGGTGATGAAGTAGTGTTTTATTTACAGCACCATGTTTTGTACACAATAGCGAAAACATTTTTACAAAGCAATCGAGCTGTACCTAAGTCTTATTGCTTTGTGCAAGGTGATAATCCTTAGGCACGTAGCAAAGAGCTTAATACATTTTTCCAGAAACATTCATATTACCATATCATACTACCCAAGTATGCTAAGATTTTTAATATTATTAAAACGGCTGTATTAAAATTTCTATCACTTTATGATCCCGGTATCTCAAATTTAGACGACATGAAAATACACTGGATTACCAGCACTGCATATGTTAGACAACTGAAATTAATTGAACAATTTTATAAAGCAATCAAAACCGTATCCAATAAATAGACTGGTATGTTGTTAAATAGTATAAGTAAGTAATTAAGAAATAAACAAGTATTTTTAGTGTACATACCAGTATCCTGAATACTGTAAGATGTCTCAGCAATCGGAAAGAGAAGAATGCTACGATGACTTTCAAGACCTTCTTGAAGAGATCAATAGCGCAGAACCATCCAACAAAATAAATTCTGACACTGAAACAATCGAAGAAATTATAATTTCCATGGTCGCAAAGGAACCCGTAATCTATGACAAATCATACACCACCAAACACAATATCATAGTGGAACGGTTATCAAAGTACAATCTCATTTCTCAAGCTATATACTCATCACTAAACGTATATTTATCAGGTAATTGTAATAACAATCTTTTATTTTATTTTATTTTATTTTATTCAAAAAGACTTATGTTGAACAATTTTAATTAAATCAATGTAGGCTCTAACAGCACCATGTAGACGATATAGTATTTAATTTGTCAAAGTTTTGAGTGTCTTTTATACTCTTCTTCAGGACCAAAAAGGGACAAGGCTTTAAGATTATAGCTAGGCAACACTAAATTTTTTTGGTACTGAAGATGAGTGTAAAAGACACTCGAAACGTATTGCATGGTAGACGCTTGAGCCATTTTTCTCGTGAATATTTTCTAAATATTCATTATAAATTTTAATTAACTTTATTTTTATAGAAAACGAAAACACTGGAAAAAAATTTGTGATAAGTTTGCTGAGGAAAGAGAGAAGGAAAAATGTTACGTACCATCTGGATCATCATCTGCAGATTTATACAATAGTGCATGGCCATTTTACAGCTCAATCATGTTCATGATTCTTCATATATCCCATAGAGAGTTAGTTTCTTCGATAGATTTCAAAGCCGATGAAAAACCAAAACCAGAAAAAACTGAAAGCAGAAAGAGAAAACTAAATAAACAACAGTCATCGGGTGACCATAACACTATTACCCAACAACTACAAACTATTAATGCAAACATTGAACAAATGATTTCAAAAAAAGAGAAGGATAATAGCGATTCGACTTGGGAAAATTATATTCCTCTTATTAAAAGAGGTTATCAAAAAATCCCTGAAGATTATAAGTTTAATTGTACTGCAGAAATTTTACAGTACACTAATAAGTTTTTAAAAGTAAATTGTACGTCTAAAAATGATTTAGTTTAATATGATTTAACGTTTAATCTTTTATATATTTTTTCTTTTTATTAATAACGAGATACAGTCACATTTGGAGATTTTTTGTGACATTTATACGAAATATGTTGTCCTCTATTCTTGTATGTATACTTTATCTTATTAAAAATATTACTTTAATTGCTAAACATTTGTTTAATTTCCTTTTTCTATTAAAAAAATCCCTTTTAAAGTATGTCAATGACAAACATACCTCTCATCTCTTACAGCTTCTTCTCTTGCATTGCATCAAACGTCAATTATTAGGAAAGTCTGTCAACTACCTATTTTCTTATCCTCTTTAGAAACTTATGTGTGTGTAAAAATCTTGCAAAAATTCCGTTGTACGCCTTGTTTATGAGGTGATTATATGAGCAGCCTTTGGTATTCTGAAATCAAATATTGAAAAAAATTGATAAGCGATAGTTTGAGAAATCTAACAAACAAATAAATGATGACACATTTTCATTTGTATTATAATTAGTTCTTATTTTACAAACTTTGTTCACCAACAGACTCCAATTTTTCTGTCTTTTCGGAGCTACCGACCAAAATGTCGTCGTCGTGGATCAATGATTATGTTGATAAAAGAGATGGACTACTCATATTGAATATTCCGATCGGTACTGCAGCGTTCTGTTCCGAACGGAACGGAATGCCAGAACAGCGGAAAGCACGCATTGTAGATAGGCTCCCGCCGCATCGCGGGAGCGCGATCCAGTTGTTTAAATAATTATTCACTGTTCGAACCCACACCCCGTTACACGTTATATTTAAGTTTGACATATTTTGATAAAATGTTGATTATAATCATAATAATACAAATGATTGCATACAAGAGTGTGTATAAAATATAAATAAAATAAAAACTTATTTATAACTAATATATAACTGATATATATATATATATATATATATATATACATATATATATATAAACCTGTCGCGCAAAACATAAACAAGCAACACGTGTATGTATATATGTCGCGCGAAACATAAACAGATAACACCATGAGTATAAAGGTAGGTCGAAAGCGTGGAGATCGTTAGTGTGTTAGCAGTTGTATATTAGCTTTTTTTTACGAGAGAACTGAAAAAGGTGTTAGATTTTTTATTGTTCATTATGTGTGATTATTATGTTAACTACAGCGATATATTTCTTACAATGAAAAATAATAAACATTTGAGTGAAGAAGAACGGAAGAAAGCTGTTATCAACTTTATTATACGTTCTATTGATGTAGAATATAATGAAAATGTGATTAATATAATAAAAGAGAGACTTCGAATAAGCTTTTATAATAACTACAACAGAAAATTATATAAATATTCAAGGTGCAATCGTAATTTCGCATTCTTCGAAACAAACAATGAAAAATGGCTGCAAGGAAAATTGAGATTACCTTTTGACTTATTAAACAATAATCCTGAACCTACACGAGTGGGTGACGCTCATAAGTAGTCGCCGTATACTCGGTTTCGGTCCTCGCGTATTGGCCATGAGTTTACTCAGGGCCTTTGTCATGTGTGCTGCCTTAGTCGCCGTGTTTCGTATGTGTGCCCAGAAAGTCAGTTTCGTGTCCAGGGTCACCCCTAGGTACTTGACTTCGTTTCTAGTCATGATTTGTTCCGTGTCCACGTTCATAGGTATAATCGTGTCAATCCGTTTTCTTGTGATTAACAGTAACTCAGTCTTTTGTAATGCGAGTTGCAGTCCGTGGTCCGTCATCCACATATTTACACGTCTCATCACCTGGTTCAGTTTTAGCTGCGCCAAATGGGTGTTACGCACTGTGATTACAGCCGCCACGTCGTCTGCGTATGCGACGAGGCACGTGTCGTCCGGAATGTCCAGTCTTAGTAATCCATCGTATAGTATGTTACAGAAGTCAGGACCCAGGATTGAGCCCTATGCTACTCCTGCCGTAAGCTGTCTCCGTCGTGTACCGTCCGTTGTCTCATACGTCAGGTATCTGTCCCGTAGATAATCCCTCACAACTCGCACGAGGTAGGCAGGCACCCGGAAGGTTGTCTCCAGAGCCCCCAGAATATCTGTCCACCTCGCAGAGTTGAAAGCGTTGCGTACGTCGAGTGTTGCCAAGAGTACCATTGGCCTGGCTCCATGACATATGTCATATGTCTTGTTTACGATCTGTACTATGTCCGTTATTGCTCCAATTGTTGAGCGTCCTCGTCTAAATCCATGCTGTCGGTCCGAAAGGTCTCCGGCGGCCTCCACCGCCTGCAACAGTCTCGGTCGCAGCAATAGCACGTACAATTTTCCCGGTGTGTTAAGAAGGCTTAGAGGTCTATAGAAGGACAACGAAGCGGGATCCCCCTTACCTTTAGCGATAAGGACCAGCCGCGCGCCCTTCCAGGGACCCCCAAACACTCCCGCCATCAAGCAGCCGTCGTAGAGCTGCAGCAGTGCATCGGGC
The DNA here is from genome assembly GCA_037356405.1 of Nasonia oneida. Taxonomy (NCBI): domain Eukaryota; kingdom Metazoa; phylum Arthropoda; class Insecta; order Hymenoptera; family Pteromalidae; genus Nasonia; species Nasonia oneida. The sequence goes on along the minus strand of JAZHPH010000131.1, from coordinate 216,318 downwards.
TGTTCGGCGACGATGATCCGCAGCAGCTCACCAGGCACGCCGTCAGGCCCCGGGGCTTTCCGAGGCTTTAGGTTTACTGCAGCACTCTCGAGCTCCGCCACCGTGAAAAGTGGGCACTCCATTGCGCTGTCCTCGTCCGTGTCGTCAGTTCTGTCTGGGTGGGATGGAAAAAGACCGTCAACAATCCTCTCCATCGTGTCCGCGTCTTTCGTCTCCGGGGGATTTCAGGCGCCAAGTTTGCGGGTAACAATCTTGTAGCCCTGCCCCCAGGGGTCCGAATCTACTTCGTCCTCCAGTCGTCTCCAGCACTGTCGTTTTGTGGCGTTTATCGTGTGTCTGAGTAGTTTCCTCGCAAGCTTGTGTTGCTGCGAAAGAGCGTCTCTTTCGTCCCTGTTCCTTACGTCTTTTGACTGTCTTCGTAGTCGGTGGCATTCACTTCTGATTTCAGCTATCTCTTGCGTCCACCAGTAAGTCTGCCGTTTGTCCTGTCTGTGTTGTTTCCGTGGCATCGTAGCTTTACAGATACACTACAGATACTTTTCCAGATCGTTTAGCACTCCGTTCAGCCACGACTCGGTCTGTTTGCCCTTGGGACGGATCTGCAGAAGGTATCGCTACGTTCCGCAGTTGTCTCGCGAGCTCGAACCTGTTTATCCGTCCCACGTCCCATCGTGTAGTCCGTCTGTTTGTCTTCGCCTCGCCGCCGTGTCATTGGTCAAGCTGAAGACCATGTACTGGTGATCACTGGCCGTGTAGTCCTCGATCACTCTCCATCCCCTCAACCTTGTCAGCATACTGTCTTTGGCTAGGGTAATATCTGGTATGGAGTTACCAAAGCCGGGTCGTATGTACGTGGTCACGTTTCCGTCATTTATTACTTCCAGTTCCAGTCGGGCGGCCATTTGCAGTATGAGTCGTCCTCGTCTGTTCGTTGCTGGCATACCCCATTCGATCGCTCTCGCGTTGAAATCGCCCGCCACGATCACGTCGCCAGAGAGGTCTCTAACGACGTCTTCCAGGACTTCGAGCTGCATATTCGCGTGCGCTATTATTCGGGGAAAGGTAGACACTGACAATGGTGACAGTGCCGACCCTCACCCAAACATAGTCTTCTCCGGACCCGCTGTCTGTGATCCGCGACGCGTTTATCCCTCGTACCCATACCGCCGCCGTGTTCGTGCTGCTAGCGATCCACGTCGGTTCGGGAAGATTTCTGTATTGCTCGCTTATTAAGAGCACGTCCGCGCCCGTTTCCACCGCAATTTGTGGGAGCAACGCGTGTGACACGCTGCTCCTGTTCAGATTGCATTGGAGTATTGTCGGGTCCATTTTGTCTGTTTCATCTTGTGCTCCGTCAGTGCTGCTTTAAACACTGCACACGAGGCCGTGCCAGGCACGTGAGCCAGATCTTGCTTGGCTCGCCCCACGCAGAGGAAGCAGGAGGGCGTGCTTGTACACGCCTTGCCCACATGCCCCTTTTGGCCGCATTTCCAGCAGCAGTCGCGTCTGCCCGGTCCTTTGCAGTCAACTCTCACGTGTCCGTAACCAAGGCACTTGTAGCACCTCTGAACGCGGAGCCTGGGTCGTATCCGGCAGTTAATCCACCCGATTTTAATTCGGCCTTTCTTGAGCAGATCCGTAGCCTCCTTCGCATCAAACTCACATACAGCTAGCGCCTGTCCGCGGTTATTTGCTTCAAAGACATGCACATTCCGCGCAGTCTCGATCCCGATTTCGCGATTGATCGCGTCCGCGACGTCCTTTTTTGTTGTCACGCAGTCTAGGTCCATAAATTCCAGCGTCACCCTGGAGGTCATGTCCTTTACTGTCGCACTCTGTCCCAGTACAGTTTGTAGGGTCTGTTGGAAGGCCTGTCGTTCTTGTTCTTGGTCGAGCTGTAGAAGTACCGATCCGTCTTTGGTCTTTCGTATCGCTCTAACATCCACTTTGCTGTCTGTCGGGTTCACGTTCTGTCGTAGAGACCGTATGACGTCCGAGTATATCTTGCCCTCGGCTGGCTTGATCAGAATCGCACCTCGCCTGGGTTTCAGGTTTGGTCGGTCTGTCTTGCGCGCTTTGGGCTCTTTAGTCTTCGTCTGTGGTTTCTCGTTTGTGTTCGTTTCTGGTCCTGTAGTCGCTTTTCTCCTTTTTCGGTTTGTCACAGTTGCCCAAGTATCCTTTGCTAGGTTCCTCTGTTGGTCTGGGATTCCCAGTTCAGGACTCGAGGTTTGTCTGCCCTCTTTTTACTTGCGGTGTCCCCGTTTCCTTGTCAGTCCGCAATCCTTCAGTTGACGTCATTTGTCGCAGTAGCCTCATACGTTGGAGCTCACGTATCGCAACGTCCACTGCCTCACCAATCTCATTCATACCGTCCGTCACCACGCGACTAATATTCTTTTGGACAGTTGTCTGCGCCCGCATCTTAACTAGGTTGCTGCTTATTGCGAAGAGTTGCTCTTGCAACTTCTTCTCCGCAGCCTCCCAGCTGGTTGGCGTTGTTCCAAGGATTACTTCCGTTCCTATGTTAGTTCCTGTCGCATTGTCCGCTGCGTCAGCCAGGTTTCCTACCAGCGCAGTAAGAGAGCAGGGAGACTCTCGTTGATGTTGACTCACAGGCTGTACTGTTAAGCCTGCTTTCTGTGGTGGGTCATTCATTTTTTTTCCTCCTTTCTTCTTCACGTGTTCGAGTGTGCTTTGTAATGGTCAGGAGGCCCAATGAGTAGTAAGCATGACATCCCGTCCTGAGCTACCCCAACCAATAGGCGATCTAGCAGTCCGGTGGCATCGACTTACCCCCCCCCCCCTCCCGCAGCAGGGTCCCATCCGGTCGCCAGCCGGCACTACTACAGAAGGCGAGCTTTTTCGCGCAATGTGCAGGGCAGCCTCCCTTGCTGGCTAAGCAGGGTTCGGGCCCTCCTACTATTGTGCGGCCCAGCAGTGCATTTCTGGTTTTACAGGCAGCACCCTCCAAAGTGTAATCGCTCTTGTTGGTGGAGAAGCCCCCTCGTGGACATCATTTACTTACAGTCAAGGGGCACTGCTGCACCGCAAGCCTCTCCGGAAGCGAACCTCAGCGATTCCTCACATACTTGGGAGAAACCCGTTTATAGGGCCCCCAGCCACTCATAACCCGCCGGGCGTTGGCCGTTTATAGGCGCACCCCTCCAACATTCATGAGCAATAACCCGTTTATAGAGCTGCTCAGTCCACTCGTCGCCTCAGTTCGCTCCTGACAGGATCTCCGGTACGTGTTTGCGTGTTACTGATGAGTGGATGTGCACATCAGCAGTTACCACTATACCTGCGTCATCCATGAGTCAGAGCTTCCTATTAGCCATTTCCGTTATAGCGTTGCTGCAGAGAGCATTGACGCGACGGAGGACGTTTCCAGTGGGCAGTACGCGGACCTTGGAAGTTAACATCTGCAAGAAGTGGTTTTACCGCACTCATGGCCCCCCATTTAGCCCCCCCACAAAACAACGTAATAATCGTTCAATTTTATGTTATTTTTGAAAAAGTGTTCCCCCCCCCCCCCCCCCCCCACAGCCCCCCACACTGAATATGTACCTGTAAGAATAATATTACCTTAATAATAAGATGGACAAAATAAATGAGTTTAAAGAACTCAATAAACTTTAGAAAGTAAAATTATTATAGATTGTTTGCTTACTTTCAAATTATTATAGATTGTTTTTCATTTTTTGACAACTTCTATTAAAAATCACTGATTAGCACACGAATGTGATAATATATAAAAATCACTTATTGTTTTAGAAACAATTATGGAAAGTATCGTTTTTCATAAAAGTAAAATCTCGGATATGAATATGGAAGTAAATAGTGACGCGGGCGCCGCGGCTTTGTCTGCTTTTCAAACTCGCCTTCGTGGCGCTCCCGCGCCACTTGATTTTAAGATGAGCAACATAGAGAAGTCCAAAATCTAAATGTAAATTTAAACCTCAAAAATGTGACAACTAAGAAGTGTAATGAAATCGTGAATTTTGACCACGTAATATCAAAATCAATGATGATGAATAAATACTTTAATATTCCCCTGCACAATTTGTTACTTTATGTTTATATTAAATAGTCAGATAAATATAAAAAAATTGACACGTAAAACGTTATGAACTGCACTCTGCTGATGTGATATCAAAAACATGTAAAAATCCAAGTAACAGCAACATTAAAAGGTTATGTAGTAATAATTTTATCGATAAACAACATTTCTCGCCTTTATAGATGACTTGTTGACTGCTATTTATAGGTATATCGCAGAAGAGTGATCTTATCAATGCAATCTTTTTGAAGCTTTTAATGTCGTAAGTATAGAAAAGCGAATTAAATATTTTTGAAAAAAAAAATTATTTTATCATAATATTTATATAATAAGAAAAAAGTATATCATTTTGAAAAAAAGAAGAACTACTATTTTTAAAAATAGAAAAACTATAATTTTTAAAAATAAATGTAAAAAGTGGGATAAATGAGAATAAATTACAATTATTTATTATGTTACACTAATTACAAAAATAATAATCATCTAACCTACATTCATGCAAAAAATATATATTGTTTATTAAACAATTAATGTGAAAGTGGTTTACAGTCACAGAGAGTAGAAATACAATACTTTGTATCGCAATATAACGTTTTCAACGATTTTTTGTTGTAGTCGCAGCTACAACAATACTTTATTTTTCATTATTAACTATTATAGAAATTATATAATAGTTTGTCCTTATCGCAATATTGTTTACATATGCAGTCTCAACTACAGAAATTTATTGTTTAAATAATTTTTGGCAACATTACATTTTACGAACATACATTTTGTTGCATATTCACTTAATAGATACGTAATAAATAAGTACGTAGAATTGAATTATATTAATTAAATTTTAAATATAATAATTATAATCAATAATGAAAAGTATGCTGATTTGCAACTACTTTTATTATTATATTAGTTAGAAAAATAATTTTTGATATCTGTAAACATTCTGCTTAAGTTAATGAATTTATATGTAAGATATTAAAAATAAATCTGAATTAAAAAATCTATTTTAAAATTTATTAATATAAAGTTCCTAAAATTGAAAATGTAACAATTTCAGTTGTAAATAATTTTTCATTACTGATTATAATTATATTATATTTTTAGAATACTAAAATGCAATGACGCTGTATATATATATATATATATATATTTTTTTTTTTTTTTAAGTGGCATTTCGAACTCGAAAGTTCATCGCCTCATCTACGCAAGCCTTCCACGTATCTCTATTTTGTGCCAATCCCATCCATTGCGCACCCTCCCTCCCGATTTCAGTTAAGTCCGTTTTTACGTTGTCCCCCCCCCCCCACCTGCGCCTAGGTCTACCTAGAGGTCGCGGTGTGCTTGGCTTTCCTTTCATTATACGCGCTGCCGTGCGATCGTCTCCCATTCTGGCCACGTGCCCTGCCCATCTTAGTCTACGCGATTTAATTATTCTGTTTATATTCGGTGACGAGTATAAATTGTGTAGCTCGTCATTGTGCAGTTTCCTCCACTCCCCGGTTTCTTCATCTTTCTTTGGCCCGTATATTTTCCGCAGAACCTTATTTTCGAACACCCTAAAACGGTTTTCTTCTGCTTTAGTTAGCGCCCAGGTTTCGCACCCGTACAAAATTACCGGCATTATTATAGTCCTATATATCCTTACTTTTACATTTCTAGACAGCAGTTTTGATTTTAGTAATCTATTCACGGCGTAGAAGCAGGCATTACCCGAATGAAGTCTCTTGTTAATCTCGGCTTTAATTTCGTTTCGATTATTTATGGTTGTGCCTAAATATCTGAATTCGCTAACCTTTTCGAAAGTATAATTTCCGACTCTAAGATCACCCTCACCTTCGCAAATGCCCAGTTTGTCCATGATCATATATTTCCACACTGATACTCTCCTATTATATCTTCCGCGAAGGGCGTGAGTCTGGCCTGTATTACGTTTGATAGAACTTTGTAGCAGGTAGCTAAAAGTGAGAATACCCGGTAGTTATTGCAATCTGTCTAATCTCCCTTTTTGAAAATCGGTATGATGATGGATTCTTTCCAGTTTTCCGGTATCGTTTCATTTTTTCAAATAGCACATACTAGTTCAAAAATTCTGAATGTAAGCACGGTGCCCCCATATTTAAGTAGTTCAGCTGGTATAGAATCGTTTCCCGCGGCCTTATTGTTTTTTAGTTTTTTGATCGCGGCTTCTACTTCTTTGTAGGTCGGTTCTTCCATATGGAGTTCAGCAGTGTGGATTTCATCTCCCGTTTCCTCACAGTTTTCATGTACGTTTAGTAACTTATCAAAATATCCTTTCCACAGCTTTAGCAGTTCATTTTCGCTTGTAACGAGATTCCCGCCCTCATCTTTCATTAATTGCGATCTACTCCGGAAACCCTTCCTAATAGCGTTGATTCCTTTGTACATCTCGCGCGGGTTATTTTCCTTACTGTTAGTTTCTATTTTTCTAATCTCGCTCTTTTGGTACTCTTCTACGGTCCTATCGTTTCCATTGTGAACGCTGTCTACTTTAGCCTTTTTGCGCCTTTCAAACCAGAGTTCGCACTCTTCGTCAAACCATGGTTTGCTCTTTGGCTTTTTCTTTTTACCTAGCACTTTGTTCGCGGCCTCTTTTACCGTTCTTTCGATAGCCCCCCATAGACTGTTTGGGTCGTCATCTACCTCCGTCGGTGCATCTGTGTCCTCGAGAACCTGAAACCGGTTACTTATTTCTACTTGATACTGATTTCGCTCTACTCCGTTTCGTAGCTTTTCAATATAGAAGGTTTCTACTTTGTTCGCCCGTTTACTATTTTGCCCGGCTACTAATTTGGCTCTTAATTTGGCCACTACTAGAAAATGATCCGAGTCGCAATCCGCCCCCTATAGGTTCTTACGTCAAGTACATTTGTGTGGCGCCTCTTATCGATAAGGAAGTGATCGATTTGATTTTGCGTGGCTCCGTCCGGCGATGTCCACGTTGCTTTGTGTATATCCTTGTGCTTAAAGCACGTAGTTTTTACTATAAGATCTTTTGCCGCCGCGAAATTTATGACTCTAATACCGTTATCGTTGCTGGTTTCATGCAGACTTTCCTTGCCTATAGTGGGCCTAAACATTTCCTCTTTCCCTATTTTAGCGTTGAAATTCCCCACTACTATTTTGGTGTCGTAAGACGCGAATTGGTCGATTAATTGTTCTAAAGCTTCGTAATAAAGATCCTTTACCTCTTCCTCTTTGTCCTCCGTAGGACAATGTACGTTAATAACCACGTAATTGTACCACGCTCCTTCGATGATGATATACGAGAGTCTGTCGTTCACGAATTTGAAACTTTTAACAGCGTGTATAATTCTTTTGCAGAAATCTGGTACCTAAGGAGTGTCCGCTCGCGCCCCCGAATATAAAGGTGAAGTTATCTTTTGCTAAAATCCCGCTATCTTGCCATCAGGTTTCTTGTATTGATACTAAATCTAATTCGCGCTCGCCAGCTTCTTTTAAGATTTCCTGGTACGCGCCTGCTCTGTATAAACTGCGCACATTCCACGTTTCCACCTTTAAGTCCCTATTGGTTTTGATTTGGTTTGGCGTTGCAACAGAATTACGCTGTATATATTGAAGTTAACTTAAAATTGAAGTCTGGAATCTAATAAAATTGTTTTGACACATATATTTGTATGTGTCAATAGTGGAAAAATGTAATATTAATTGTTAATTATAATTGTAATAAATTGTAATAAAACGTAAAATGTAAAAAAAATATAAGAAACTGTACCTTTTTGTTGGATTTCGGACCTTTTTTCTCATACCCTAGCGAAAATGATAAATGTGAAAAATTGTGATGAATCGTGTGAAAAAATGAAACATTGTAACGTAAATGTGTACAATTGTGAAAAACGAAAAAATAGTATTAAGTTTTGGAATTTTACCAATTATAATACACTTTATTTCACATTATTTCATATTAATAGAAACAATTTTCATGATTTTTCATAATTTTTCACAATTTTTTTGTGACCAATTAAAAATTTCATGATATTTTTTACACAATTTTTCACATTTTCTCACATTTTCTAACGTTTTCTCATTTTCTCATATTTTTACACGACTTTAATTTTATGTATATTAAAATATTAAAACTCATTTTTTCACATTTTTTCACATTTCCTCACATTTTCAAACGAGTTTAATTTTATGTGTATTAAAATATCAAAACTCACATATTTTTTTCACATTTCCTCACATTCATTACCATTTTCTTACATTTATGCACGTTAATACATGGTATCTCACACTTTTCCTAAATTTTTCACATTTTTCAGATTTTTATACAACCATAATTTTGTATTTATTAAATGCAAAAATTAGTTTTTCATATTTATATATTTTATTTCTTACTTTAAAAGATCGAGACCCTGTACAAATTTGTGCTATTTATAATCATATAATAAAATATTCAGGAACAGAGGAAAAGTAGTAATTTTATTATACATATAATTAAGTAAAAAAATGAGCATATAAAATGTATTATTTTTAACTTAATAATCCTTATAATTTTTTCTTAATTTTATTAGTAGAATTAGGTTAATTCAAAGTACAGCCCATTACCCCTTTTGGTACTGTGCTAATAAAAAACTCATTTTGTGACTGCATAAATATACAGGGTTTATGGATCATATCATATTTATCACATTTTAACCTTTCAGACTGCATAGTGCATTTTTGAAAATGTTCGACTATTACATCAGTAGTATTAACAATAGATGTATTTTCGACCATTATTGGTTTGTTAAATAAATAACATCGGTAACATCGCTATACTTAAGGCTGCAATTTTTTGTGACAATTCCAAATTTATTACAGATTAGTTCAATAACAGAATCATTTGTTGTTTTAGATTTTAAATATGAATATACTGCAGTATACCGATTATTATTATAAATTATTTTTGAATACTTCAATGTTTCTGTTATTTTGGTAACATCAACAATGTTTTTTAGACAATCAATTTATTCTGGAGAAAAACTGTCAGGTTTACCACGTCCTAATAAAGTACAATCTATAATTTTTATAAATATTTTCAATGATTTTGTTGAAAGATAATCACAATTTTTTTTACTTTTATGGATATGCAATTTTTATTCTCCAGTAATGGTATTTGCTGATATATTAACAATTTATTTACAGGCGGATGCCTTTTTGTGTGGGTAACACCTGCAAAGGGGAAATGCTATCCTTCCGCTTCCACGCAGCGTCCGCTGGAAACGTTCTCTGTCGCGTTAATGCTCTCTGCAGCAACGCTATAACAGAAACGGCTGAGGAAGGCTCTGGCGGCAGCCGCCAATAGTGGTAATCGACTGTCACACAACCACTCACACACTAAAACTTACACTCCCTTATACTCGCCTGGGAGCGCTACGAGGAGTGAGCCTGGGGCTCTATAAACGGGTATCGCCAACGAATGTGGAACCATATAGACGGGTATCTTTCCAAGCAAGTGCGGACGCTCTATAAACAAGTATGTTCCATGAATGAGATCACGGTGCCTCCTGGGTATGAGTACAGGGGCACACTGCAGGGACTTCTTATGGGGTGAAGGAAGCGTTTAAGAGGGGGTCCTCCCGTGACTGTAAGCGTGCCGACTCTGGAGGATACCTCCGTTAACACCAGACTAGCACTCCTGGGTCGCCAGTAGTTGGAGGGGGTCGGGCCCGGCTTAGCCAGTCGGGAGGCTCGCCCTGCACAATGGTAAAGCGCACCAGCGCCAAATCCCGCTCCTCGTAGTAATGCCGGTTGGCGACCGGATGGGTCCTTGCTGCGGGGAGGGGGGGAGGAACGGACGAGGCCACCGGACTCTGGGCACGCTCTTTTACCGGGAAAACTCAGGATGAAGGGTGGAGCCATTTAAAGCACAATAAATTTCTTAGTAATGAACAGATACTGAGTAATAACAACTGATACTTTCTTAGACATTTTTTTCTATCAAATTTTCTTTAAAGAAAGACTTAAAATTTGGCATCAGAATGGAGTTTTTTGCTGCTTTCAATTCAATGTGATCGGAGAAAGAGAGAGTCCAGACCATAGAGAAAATTTGGAAATAAAGGAAAAGGAATTGGGTCATGGAATATTCTGTGATATAGAAAAGTCTGGTATAAAGTTAGGATATTCTGCTAAAACGCTCTTTATTCCATTCTAAAACCTTACGCCCTTGCGGCGAAGGCAAGCGGAAGCATGCTGTCTTGTGTGCTATGCTCCAAAATTATGCTACCTTTACGAGGCAAAAAAAAGTAAATCCGGGCATAGAGACTTGGACAGTCGTACACACAAAACATTTCTAATCGCCGCTCACGCAATGGAAACAAGAGGAAGCACGTTTTGTGCTATAAAAACGGTCTCTCGTTTGAAATTTTTTCGCGCCTAGCTGTTGATAGCTTGTAATCAGTTGTACCGACTAAGTTTGGGCTGTGCGTCGAAGCACAGACTCATTTAAAATTAAAATGCAAGAGCTAGATAACCTGTAAATAGATTACGTTTCGATCTGCGTTGGGCTACGCACCTCCTAGCTTTTCTCAAATCGCAAAGATTTTGCTCATGAAACATTAGTTTTCGGCGCAAGCCGATCATCAGATTCTGCGGAAATAGTTCAAATCACGTCAGCTTCCCCTTTTTCTCGCGCAGCCATCGCCGGCCTCCTTAGCAACGGTTTCCCTCACTCGTCACTGCGCGGCCGCCGTCGCGCTCACTTCTCCTCACGCGCTTCTCCGCCTTGCGTAGTGGTAGGGGGATTTTCTTTCCTTGACTGGAAAATTGAAAAGTGGAGGAAAATTTTTCGGATTGATTCCCCTGGACTTAGTTTTTCACGCTGATCACGTCGGTACCAAAAAGCTGTTTTGTTTTAGAATCGTCCGTATATATATAATTTAATAATATACGTTTTTTTTGTATATATCTTATTTGAATCATCATTATTGTTACTTTTATCCTTGAAACTTGAATTTTTTGAAAGTAAATTTGTTAAATATTTTTTTTTAACGTTACCCTGGATAATGCTACATATAATTGACCATGCCTAAAAACTGTTTGTGGTAAATAGACACTAACTCTGTTAAATGTTTGGCCTTGTGATTTGTTGATTGTCATTACATATCCTAATCGTACTGAAAACCTTCGCCTTGTCATTTCAAAAGAAATTTTTTCTTTTGAAGAAGTCAAATTAATCCATGGTATTAAAACAACTTGACTAAATTGTTTACCGCTAATTATTTCTGCCTGTATACAGAATTGCATAATTTTCCGTACTATTATTGAAATCAGTCAGTGTATACCCGTGACTTCTTAAAATAGAATTGATATGCCTTAGTGAGATTTTTTCACGTATTTATTCAATTAACATTTCAATTGTAAAAATATGCTTCATATTTTTAAAATGATTCTTTAACATTTACTGGGTTATGAAATACGCATACATAACCAAACATGTGGCTGCTCACCGGAGCAGTGACGCGCTCTGAGTTCGCGCCTTTAATAAAAAAATGACTATTTATTTAAACTATAAAAAAATGAAATCAAGCTAAAATCGATTAGACTGAAAATAATAAAGGGATAAAAACTTATACAATTAAAACGCAAACTAAAATAAAAACTCGTAAGTATTTAATTAGAAAATGCAAAAACTATATTTTTACAAAAACTACAAGACGAAGCTCTCAGATCCGTGTCGCGATTTAGACTGACCCCGCAGAGCACACAGGGCGACGCTCGCTCCCGCAAAGTCCTCAAAACTCGAATTCCCCTTCCCGGGTCTCGTCCGCAGGTTCGAATCGCCAGATGTCGATGCATATAAATTTTCCCTCCGCGAAAAGCTATAAAAAATCGGACCCGACTCCGCGCCCGGCGCTGAGCAAATTCAGCGCTCTCGCCGCTCGGAACCTGACCCCGCACCATGCGCAGCGCTGGGCCATAAATGCCGCGCCGCGAACAAAGACCCTCTCTTCCCGAACGCGCACGTGCTCCGCAGTCGTAGCCGTCTTCACATTTCGTCCCTGCTCTGTTCCAGCATTCACTCAGGCTTTCGCCCGCGATGCAGGAAAAAACTCTTGAGAGAAAAACCTACGCCAGGAGCAGAGCGCATACATAAAAAATATGCGCAGAACGACTCCATGCTTTCACTTCATGGCAGTCGATCCGGACAACATGCTCCCAACAAGCTTCGCTTGATTTAGCCTAATCACGTCCGCGCAGGAAAATCTCGGCTTTTCCTTGCCCCGCGGTCTCTCCAATTACCGGGTGTATCCACCCGAGGGAGATAAAAATACTCAAGTATTCAAGTGGCCACACATACCACGAGGCCTACGCGACATTTTGCATGTCGCGCTGGAACACTTGTCTTTGCTCTCAATTCGATCCACGCCCGTACGTCGGGAACAAAATAGGTTACGCAGAGCTTTAGTAATTTTAACCTTAATTGCTTATTCCAGGCATTTGTCCCATTCTTTATCGGTGGTTATTAATTTCTAGCCACAACTACTTCATGAAATGTTGCGTATGTAACATTTTCCAATGTTTTTAATTTTTCATAAAATTGAGCCTTCTTTACATGTAATAACAATAATCTTAAAAAAAATCTTTCACGATCCTTCGGATTTACAAAGTACATTCCACTTCAATTAGCTCCTAAACTCTTCTTCTTCGTGTCCATTTCTTTGTTTTTTTCTTTTATTGAAAACGTAAAAATATGGTATATTAACATACAAGTACTGTCTAACTTGCGGATCGTTTGCATTTGGTTCAAACTATGCAGTCAAAGTTGTGTTTAAGTTTTTATTAATCAACTTTTGTTCTGATTTTTACAGTATTATGTAACTTTGGATATTTCATTTTATCAGGTATTTCTGCACTTATAAGTTTATTACCATCATCTGCATTATTCAGTATATAATTTTTATAAATAAAAGCTAACAAGTGCATACGTGGTTAACCTCTTTTCTGAAACTCAATTACATAAGTATATGCAATACATTTTCCAAAAATGTTTTTTTAAGAATTATATTAATTAATTTATTAACTTTTGCATTAAAACTTTTGTTACTAAATCAGGTCTATCAATAGCTGATTCATTTTATCTCAAATTTTGTTTATTTTCCTTCCATTTTGGATTACATGTCATAGTAATAATAAACAAATGTGGTTTACCATACTGAAAACAGTCAAATTACATTTATGAAGGAAGTGGGAAAAGGAATGAGTAGTCGGGTCCTTAAATAAAAAATGCAGCAATTTCGCGGTTAAACTAAATATAAACAGTAACTTGCTTAGGCATAAAAACCCTCACGGAACAGAGGGAAAAGCCTGAGCAAGCTAGTGAAATAGAGATTATTTATTTATCAAGAAAATTAATGAATTTATGTAAGCATGAAATACAAAAGTCAAAACTTATTATCTAATTAAACTTACGCAGTGGATAATCGATCCTTATATTTACAGAGCGCTCGCTTACCTAATATTTTCGGGGATCAGCCCCTACAATAACGCCGCAAATCGCAAATATCGGTGCGCTGTACGTGACAGACCACCCTCTCTTCTGGGTAGATTGTCGATCAAGAAGATGGAGATATCCCGGGGTGGCAACGCCCAGCACGTCACAGGCCCCGACGTCTCGGAAACAGGTCCAGCCCTCGCTCTGTGAATGACTTGAGACGACTTCACGACCGGGACCTATAGCGAAGATTCGCTCTGCGATGACAGCACGCTTGTGTCTCGCCCACACGAAATTACAGGCACTTTATTTACACGAATTATAGAAATAAGGGAGGAATCACACGCGAGTGATTCACTAACAAATATAATTCAAATTACAGCGATTACTATAGGCACAATAAAAAAGCTACACGTGAATAGAGGCTAGGCTTCGGAATTTATCATAATTAGAATTACGCGTTAAATACATTATAATTTCTTAACTATTAAACTCAACGTTGTTGTTTTTTAAACGATTTTGTTCTTCTATTTTGACTTCGTGCATCATTTTGTATGATTTAGCGTACATGTTTACTTGTCGAAAAAAATGATCTAATTCCTTAAATAGCATTAAAGACCATGACACATTAATTTGTAATCGTGATTACTAGGCGATTTCATTATCAATGATGTATAGTGGCATATATCTTCTGCCCTAAAATTTGACCACTTATTCGAATAACTTGAGGGCCTTTCCCGAAAAGAGCGTCAAATCTAGCTGCAAAATTCGCGAAGGCAAGTGTTTTATTATATTGTCTAATATTATTTAAAAAGTGTTTACTTTCGTCAGTATTTCTAGAAACTTATTCTTTTAAACGTTGAGGATAAGTGATATTGTCAAATAATACAACGTTTCCTCTATTGCGACCATTAGAAAACTTCTTATTACATAATATTTCAAATTTGAAATGTTTAGCATTACAGAATTCACATATTTCACTTATGCTACCTAAATCATTCTCCATAATTGCCGATTTGTCAAAATCGAAATAATAATAATCTTTTAATTTTTTGTTGTTATTATTATAATCTATTTACTTTTATTACTTTTTTATTTCCTTTAGAGCTATAAATATCTATACCTAATCAACCGAGCGACATTAGGAGTGAGGTGACCCTGCTAGTCGAATATTAAAAATACAAAAATTTACACTAAGAATATTTTGCACAAGGAAATATTATAACCAGTACAATATTATAATAGCTGCACTATTTTATAAATGCACCAGTGGAAATATGAAAATCGGCTGCAACATTTTGTAAATTATGCGCTAAAAATAAGAGAATTGGCTACAGCATTTTTAGAATGCAGCGCAGAAATATGAAAATCAGCTGCAGTATTTTCTAAATACAGCGCTATAAATATGAAAATCAACTGTAGCATTTAATTAATGGGGCACCGGAATATGACTTTCGTAAAATTAACCTTACCATCACGTCCCCGTCGTGAGAGTCGGGCAGCACATTATGCTATCTAATGCTGGAAGGATTATTACATTTTTACTTTACTTACTTTTAGGTGATACACTACAGCGACGCAATATACGATAAATTAAGCTGGACAACAATCAAGTAAACATTTATTTTTTCAATTTTATTTTGAAGTTAAGGACCAGGGTTCAAGTCTCGGTTAAGCCAAAGTTTATTTTCATTTTTGTGCGGTTAATTTATTTGGATTAGCATCAACAATTATATTTTTCATAATTATTAAGTAAAATCAAAATAATTAATTTTAATTAAAACAAATATGTTATATTTATAAGTGATTTGTGACGTGATTTATCACGTGAGAAATAACGCTAAATAGTCACTTGATACATCATTCGATAAATCACCTGATTTTTCTCGTTAGGGACGCTTGTGTAGAGTTTTGTAGTGTAGTAAAATAATAAAAAACAAAGGGAACGTTGCTGTATAAAATATCCGTATAGATTTGTTCGTGTAAGAAAATATGTTTGTGTAGAATATTTTTGAGCACAGTTTCCCTGGTAGAAAATTAAGAGTATATGCCCAGAATTCTGGCAAATTTTCTGTCAGGTCGCCAAAATCTGTAACAGAATCTTGCCAGCAAACTTAGGAGTGGCGCGACGGTGAGAGCAGAATTTTGGCGAAAATTTCGGCGAAGGTTAAAAAAGGCAATTTAAGGTTAGAATGAGTATTGAGTACACATATATTGATTTGCTTACAACTCGATGACAACATTTATTCAAAATTTCTGTTAATAAATCAGTTCTATTTCTTTAGTATTCTAATTATCTTAATCCGAAACAGTCCTACTCTACAATATACACTTCATTCTATTTAACCAAACCAAGATATCAATTTTTATTTCCTTAAGTCATGCTATCTGAGTAAACAAATTAAAAGATATTGATTATATTAGTATGACAGTAGTGTAAAATGTCCCATCAGTAGATAGGCTATAGGCATACCAAAACATAGGCATACTAAAACACCCCCTCTCCTCTCAGAGTGTTTTGGTGCCCGATGGAAGAGGAGGGATCCCCTCTCTCTCTCCAAGATACTAAAACACCCTCTCTCCTCTCAGAGTGTTTTAGTACCCGATGAGAGAGTAGGAGAGTATCCCCAGTCTACCCCCATATGTATTTTTTTGAAAGTCTATAGCGTTCTTTCAATCCCTTCCCTTGCATAAGCGATTCAAAGTTTTCTCACCGCCTACAAATGCTATTGGCTGCTTGTGGGACCACCCCTAATTTTAAGTCCCAATTAGATTTCCCAGAAAAGCTAGACAGTTTTCCTTCCAGAGATCCGCTTTTAGAGATTGACAAGTGGCGTAGAGACAATGGTCACAAAAATGCACTCAGACCGATAGGCCTGCAGAGAGCCCGAAGATGAATATGAGCTGATAGGACTAGAGAACGACAAAAAAATACTTATAGTGATTGACGAGTAACCTAGAGGCATTCACCAAGACCGATGGGTCTCATGATAGTCATTTTTGGGTGGAGATCCCTTTTCTTTTGTTGCGCTACCTGCAGAGAGGGAGGAGATTAACAAAACGGCCTGCAGGAAATCCCCTCAAAAAAGATGCAAAAGCACCGAAAAGTTTTATGAAGATACCCACCCCTTTTTTTGAAGTGAATACTTCTATAGGCTCGTTAGGTACACATTTTTGCCGGGGAGTGAATCGAGAAAAAACCGACCGTCACGCAGTTACCGAACGCCAGGAGGGGAAGCAGGGGAAACTCTCTCTCTCTCTCACTCTCCCCTCCACCGCGCTCCCTTCACCGCGCTCTCCTTTTCACTATCTCTCTCCTTTTCACTATCTCTCTCTCTCTCTCTCTCTCTCTCTCTCTCTCTCTCTCTCTCTCTCCTCCACCGCGCTCTCCTTACCGCATCTTTGCGTTGGCTTTCGGCGCTCTGAGCATTCTCTACACACTATACTTCTCTACTACACGCTATACTCTGGACAATGCTATCCCACGTCCCCATGCGCTCGGCTTTCTCTACCTAGCATAAACTGAAACAATGCTATCCCGCGTGCTGAAATATGTTCTGCTCACTGCGTTTTAGAAGACGGTCAAATATGTATCATGGCTGCGATTTACATTTCATCCAATCAAAGTATTACAGACATAATTCAATTTATCCATAGATCACTACTTGTATACACTCAAGTAGGATCACCGGAGCTTGGTATAAATGACCATGCCACTGATTTTAGCAGATTTTAATTTTAAGTTTGCTGACGAAAGTGCACAGCCATTAATTACATTCCTCAAAGATAATTTTCAATTAGACATGAATAATGATGCGCAACAATCAACTACTAAGTATGGCACAACATTACATGCAGTATTTTCAAGATTTTTATATAAAATCGATTCTAAAACGTTTATATCATACTTTAGTTATCACACACCAATTATTTCTTTTATTGAATTAAAAAATGAAGATACCTGTGATTCTACGATAGATAAATAAAGTTTGTGAGAAATAAAATAATGTATGAATGACGATAAACATATTTTTATTATTTCACCTATATAAGAAAAACGAAGTCTACAACTTCAGTATCCACTTCTATCGGCTGTCCCCGAGACAGCCACATTTTTTCGTTTCGCTAGCAGTGGACGAAAATGCGTGAGTGTTGCAGATACCTGCAAAGATGAACGTTGTAAAGGCTTTTAGCTTTTGACTAGTGTCTGAAGAGCGCAGGAATCTAGAAACTTCACTCGCTGGCAAGACCTTTCTTTTTGTTTCGCTACCCGCGGTGAAAATCAATTCGTTTTTGGAAAATGTCTGCAAAAGTGCCCATAGACTATCTCACGGGAGGAGCATGGTCAAGGGAGGTGTTTTTGAAATTAAGGGAGGAACATTTTTTCTCCAATTAGAGGACTTTTCAGGAAAGTGGTGGGAAAAGGAGCTCAGCAAATCAGACGATTTTCGGCAAAATAATGAAAAGTGTGCTCCGGTCTTCGAGTATAAATAACCCCTCAAGATACACCGGAGTCAATCACAGGTTTCCTTGCAAACTGTCAAGAAAATGTCTTCAAAAAAAAGTTCATCAATGCAGCCTTCTCGGAGCCGACGAAGTCTACAGGATGCCCAGGAGCGTATACGTTGGCTGATCGCCGGCAGCTGAGCAGCCTCGGCGATCCCTAGCTGTTGACCCGCCGCGGCTATCGCCGGCAGCTGTCCCACCTCATCGATCTCCGACGGCTGACCTGCCTCAACGATCCCCGGCAGCTGACTCGCCGCAGCAATCCCAGGCTGCTAACTCGTCTGGGCGATCCCCAATGGCTGAGCAACCTCGGCAATCCTCGGCGACCCGAAGAAGACGGGCTCGCTCGAGCTCTAGTTCGAGCTCCAGTTCAAGCGGAACATCATCCGGTTGCGCATCGTGCAAATCCGTTAAATGTATACGCAATCTCAAGCGGATTCCTAAGATTACGTCCTCGAATATGAAGGTAAAAATATTACATTTATTTTAAAAATGATATAACTTTATTTTAAAAAAATAATAATGCCAATTGGTTTTCTTATTTTTACAGAACAAGAAGGCAACGAACAGAAGAAGAAGAAGGCAGGAGAGAGAGAGAGAGACGTCACCAAAACCAGGAACATCTACAATGACTTCAGGTAAAAATGCTTTAACAGTAAACTAGATTTATTTTGTATTATTTTTTATACAACAAATTTATTTCTTTGTTCGTTTAATTTTTTCAGAGGTTACGAGACCAGTACCAAGATGTGGTATTTTACAATTGAAAAGGACAGACAGTAAGCAACAACAACAGAAGCAACAGCAGCAACAATAACAACAGCAACAACACCAACAGCAATGACAGCACAACAACAGTAACATTAGCAGCAACACCTGCAACGGCAGCTCAACAACAGCACCAGCAACAACAGCAACAGTCGCAGTAACAGCAGCATCAGCAACAGCAACAATAGCAACAGCAGCAGCAACAACAGCAGCAACAACAGCAGCTGCAACCACAGCCGCAGCGATCACAGCAACAACAACGCAATTTAACATAAATAAAATTTACAAAAATTATAAAAAAAAATAAATTAAATCGCATGCGCGTCAGCTCCGGTTAACCTACTACGCACACTGGCGGGAGTTTTCCCAAATTCAAAGTGTTATTTAACGATAGGTGTACAAAATTTTTAGAAAAGTTGAAAAAATTGAAAAATATTTTAGAAAATTTAGGTATGATTTTTAAATTGAATTACTCTGCTCTTTGTCTTCGTTTTAGTGTAAGTAAATAAATAAACTAATCTAATAAATTGACTACGTGTGAATAAGAGGTGATGACAAATTTCAATCCCTTTTCAAATTAATAATAAAAGTTTTCATAATTTTTTTTATAATAAATTAACAACTGTGTACAACATTTTTTGAACAGTTAAAATATAATCGTAAGAATTTTAATTTTTATAAAAAAATCATTAAAATTGCTGAGCGCGAGTTCTTGCGCCCAAGAAGAAAGCCACGGACTTAGAAAAAGATCATGCATACATGGTGACTGCGCTCAAGGATCTAAAGACGAGATTCGATACGAAGATCGTGGCCGAGATCGATGACAGCTTTTAAATATTTCTTCCAGAAAAGATCTCATCAGCAATCTTGAAAGATCAAGGACTTTTCTATAATCTCTCTAACACAGCAAATAAACTTAGTTTATTTATAACATATCAGGGTGGAACTTCTTTTAAGTTCACCACATGCTAAAATAATGAAATACAAAGACTGATAATTGTTAAATACTATTTATTTATTTGTTCAAACTTGTGTGCAATTTACACGAATAAATACATTATTAAATATAATAACAATTACTTTCTTATTTATTTGAACCTTGAATAATTCATACAATCTCATTTTTATCTATGCAACTATTATGCTTGTCACTAAATCCTAACCATTTAACATATACGCGTTTACCACTTTTCTTTAAAACTTTTTCTACTAAATAAATTTCCGGATACATAGTTTTAAGAATTTCCGTTTCATAAAAGCCGCCAGAGACGGATTTATCATAATAATCTTTCAGATGGTAAGTTACTGGATCTGTTTTTACAACTCGCGTTATTGTGAAAATTTCCGTTGACCAGTTTGGTGTGTAACCTTTTTCAAAAAGATTTTTTATCATACTTATTCGAACTTTATCTCCTACTTTAAATTTCGGTTTTTTCACTGGCGACTTTTCATTTGGAAAACGTCTCTTGACTTCTCGCTCATTTGCCTGTGTAACATTTTCAGGCTCGATTCCTGTTGTCCGATGTTTTCTCGAATTACATGCTTTGAGCAAGTTAGGTAGAATATCCAACCATTTATAGCTTCCTTGTTTGCTGAATTCTGTCCACATTGCATTTTTTAACGTTCTATTGAATCGTTCGCATATACTTGCATGAAGATTACTATGTGAAGAGTATAAGTGTATATTGTGCTTCTTCATAAGTTTTCGAAAAATTGAATTGTAAAATTCTTTTCCTTGGTCAGTTTGTAGATTCATCGGTACTCGTCCTTCTTTCAGTATTGACTTCATAGCTGTAGTAACATCATTACCACTCTTTGACTTGACTGGCACGGCCCATGCATACTTTGAAAATATATCTATGACAGTGAGTAAGTAATGAAAACCTTTGTTTTCTTTAGAATATGGTATCATTTCTACAAGATCAGCTTGCCAAGTCTCGTCTATTCCACGTATGTTATATTTTCTTCTCTTGTATCGCCGACGTGCTGGCTTATGCAGCTCTTCAGCTACTCTATGACGTTCCATCTTCGTTTACAGTAGATGAAAATCCATCTGGAAATTCGTCTATACGAACTTTTAATTGTTTATTCACTTCTTCAATTATATAATCAACACCAGAGTAATTGCGAAGAGTTGTATTATAAAGATAACGCAATTTTGCATCCACTTCCAATTGATGTTTTTCAACTTGCTGCTTGTATTCTTCTATAACTTCACCAATTCCAGAAATTTTAGCAGCTATATAATTTATTTCAGTTTGTAGAATAACTTTCAGTGAATGCAAGGTGATTGCATCGTTTGGCTGATTGGGTGGTCCTAGGTTGCAAAGTCGCTTGTTTTCTAAATCAAAATCACCGTCCGGTGTAAAATTGAAACCAATGCCTGGAGGACCACGACTCACTTGCGAGCCCTCAAGTTTTCTCCCAAACACATCGAGACTCATGGTAGTACTGATGCAAAGAAGAAAGTTGCGTGTCAATATATATGCCCAGCTTCACGTAATTCCTCAATAATCGACTGGATTTCATTGTCTTGATTATTATTTCCAGCTGATCGTTCGGCAATCAATAGTCGAAGTCTCTCAGTAAGCTCGTTTGGATCATCCCAGTAGACGAGATCAATGGAAGAACTTTTCTTAGCAATTTTATATTTAGGTATGAGCCCTCCTCCGCTGCTACTGTTCTTTTTACGTGGAGTACTGCGGAACATTGGTGCTAAAATATTCTTATATTTATTACTTCTCGACATTCGTATAGACTCATCTTTGCTGAATTTTTTCCGATGAGCATTTGTTGCTTCCAGAATATTGCGATAATTTGCATGATCTGATGAGCTCAGAAGATCATCCGGATATTTTTTAAATAGCAATTCCATTAGTCCACTCGTTTTAGGATAACCTTCATTTCTGACTTTGACATATTTATCATCAAATTCAATTTCTGAATCACCAATCATATACACTTCATCAACCTTTCGCACTCCGTATATATTATCAATCGTTCTACGGCTTTTATCTAGCAATGATAAAAAGTCTTCAGCTGATTCATTTTTCCACTCGCAGATCTAAATGTAGAATTGGTTATTGTGTCAAAAGCATCATCATCATCATCATCATCATCATTATCATCATCATCATAATCATAAACAGTATAATTCAATAAACTTGATTTATTATTCTTATTTTGATCGTTGAGCAAACTCGATCGATCGATTCTCATTCGTTTTTTCATTTTTTTTACTGTTGTTTTGATCCAAAATGCGATTGGACGGTTGCTGTAGTGGGCTTTCACTTTTCATCTCAACAAGTTTCTCAAGTGGTGTGATGACTGGTTTTAGAGTGTCACCGATGACTTTTTCAAAATCATCTTTCTCCTGTTTTAATAAAGTGTATTTTTTCTTAATAGCCTCACCAGCTCGCAAGAGCTCACTAAGAACATTCTTCTCTTTCGTGAAGTCTGACATGCTGGCGTGGCGATGTCTACAACTGAACTGTAAGTATGAGACTCATAATTCCTTTTTTATTGCAAAACAATCAAATCCTTTTCTGTATCTACCCTCATTCATCGGTCTATCTTTGTCAATAACGATGAATCCATATTTATCATTCTTCCAACATTCAGAACAAAGATTCCGAAATTCGTTGAAAGTTAAATCGGTATTCACATGATCTTCATAGATATGTTTAAGATTTACATCATCTTTTCGATAAATTACTAACAAATTGACATTATCTCTAATGAGATGTGAGCATAAGATTGACATAGATAGAAGCTATCTACACTCTTATGTCTCCCCATACAGAAGAATGCTCTGACGTTATCCTGCTTCACACATGCCACATCATCAAAAATCATTATTGAATTTGGAAGGGCTTCATCTGGAGATATTACAGATTCATGCTCACTGAACGGAAGATATGATACTCCTTCAATCGGATCCAAGACATTTTTGAGAAATTGATACTTTGGCTGATTCAAGGATTTAGAGTATACATACAAATTCTCAAACCTAAGACCATTGGGGTGTGTAATTAAAGCCAATAAACTATTTGTTTTCCACAGTTTGATGGACCACAGAATACTGCTCGTATACTATCTGGCAGTAATTCCCCATGACGCTTCTTTCTCTTCTCTTTTCCAAAATCAAAATTCGTGACAGTGAGTTTGACGTTCTGCTCGGTAAAATCCATGTTCACACAACAGAGTCAGATTCAACATTGAGCTCTCGAAATATAAACGCTCGTTTTATACCATGAACGTCAGTTGTGAATCAACACTCGAAAAGAGATGATCATACACAAATCTCAAAAACAGCCGAAAGGCTATGGATTGCTTGATAAAGTTATCAATAACTTACCTGTTGAAATGCATCTTCCTGGATATCAATACTGCGGTCCCGGAACTGAATTGAAAAAGCGAATGAAAAGAGGAGATCCTGGTATTAATCCGCTTGATCAGGCTTGTAAAAAACACGACATAGCTTACTCCGATAAAAACGGAGATCGTAAAGCTGCTGACAAGATGCTTGCTGAGGAAGCTATGCAACGTGTCAGAGCTAAGGATGTTAGTCTTGGCGAAAAAGCTTTTGCTTTTGCTGTTAGCAATGCTATGAAATTAAAAGGAAAAACTGGAATGGGACTGAAATTTAATAAGTTAGTGACTGCGGCTAAAAAATCAATGTCAACAAGTAAAAGTTCTCGCAAGGTTATTCAATCAACCATGAAGGGTGCACGTCAAGCTGTTAAAAGTGTAGGTGGAAAGAAAAAAGTTATCATTCTACGTGTTCTGACGCTTCCATCAAAAATTGGTGGAGTTCTTCCTTTTCTCATTCCATTGTTCGCAGGACTAAGTGCAACCGGTGCTCTAGCAGGAGGCGCTGCTGGAATAGCTAAAGAAGTTAATGATGCTAAAGCTGCGCAGAAAAATCATGAAGAAAGTAAGAGGCATAATAAGACCATGGAAGCTATTGCTTTAGGCATAGGTCTTCATCTTAAGCCCTATAAAACTAGAATGGGATTATTTATGAAACCTCATATCGGACGTGGTCATCAAGTCAGTAGAAAAAAAAACTTCGATTTAACTTTGCCAAATCGTGCACTGACTGACTACGATCTAAAAAAATATGCTCATATGATGAAAATCTCAGATTTCAGAGGTGTTTTCGTGAGAAATAATCTACCACCCGATGGTCCATGGCATAATGAAACAGCAGTGGTAAACTTGGACGACTTTCAAAATAGAGGCACTCACTGGGTTTGCTATCGCAAACGTGGTTCTGAAGTGATTTATTTTGATAGTTTTGGTGATCTTAACCCTCCTAAAGATCTCATGTTGTATTTTAACGTGAAAGAAGTGAAATACAACTATAAAAGATATCAAAATTTTGACTCATTTATATGTGGCCATCTTTGTCTCTTTTTCTTAGCTGGGAGACTATAAAAGAGGTGCTCACTGATGAATACAATCATTATCTTCCGATCAGTCATGGAAGATAGCTTCACTTTGAGTCTCTCAGGAAACTCATCTGTCTTAGAAGCGCAATATTTTCCTTCGATTGAACTACCGAAGCATAAAAATGTTGTCTTGGGTTTAGTTGAACTTTTATCATTTAACTCTATTCCCAATGTTGACTATTCAAATAATAAACTGCATTTAAACGGAGATATTATTATTAATATTCCTACTGGCAGTTATGAGATTGATGCTATTAATCAATTTTTACAAGCAAATTTGAAATTCAAAGGAATCGAATTCTCGTTGAAAGCTAACAACAATACTCTTAGAAGTGAAATTCTCTGCAGTAATCCGATAGATCTCACACCTCACGATTCCATAGGCCGTCTCCTTGGCTTTGCTCCTCGCACTCTCGAAGAGAACATTCAACACAGCTCTGATTTGCCAGTGAAAATATTGAGAATTAATGCACTCAGAGTTGAGTGCAATATTACTGAAGGTGCTTATATCAATAATAAGAAAGTTCATATATCTACCGGTCAGTGTCAAGTGCATAGATCATCTACAAATTCAAATTGTTGATCAGGATGGAAATTTAGTGAATTTTCGAGGAGAGGAAATCACTATTAGACTTCACATCAAATCTGTATAATGAGCATCGTTTACAATTCTGGATCATATATAAATCAGTCATCATGGCAACCAGTCATCAGTCGACCGAAGAAACTCAAACCGTTAACACGCAAGAGCATTCAGTTTCTGAAAAGTCTAGGACTAAAAGTTCGTGGAAAAAATTCACGTGTATAATTCTTTGCTGTTTCCAGAAAAATGGACGAAATTCTAAGCATTCGATCAGGTGTCGTATTCGATGAGTCTATTGCTCATTACGAAGTACACGCACATCAACCATACTCATCATTAAGTTTTGACAACAGTGATGAAATTCGTATTTCTGTCCAACATCCAGATCTATGTCTTTTACCATCGCGCAGCTCTATCCATATATGTGGAAAGTTGCAAGTAAAAGGTGGATCAGCAGCAGCACTTGCTAAAACTAAATTTGTCAACAATGGCATTTGTCATCTGTTTGATGAAATTCGTTATGAGATTAATGCTGTGGAGATAGATAAAAGTAAAAATGTTGGTCTGAGCAATATTATGAAAGGATTGATTTCATTTAATTTGAATCAGAATGATATGCTGGAGAATGCAGGCTGGCTTGGTATTCAAGACAATATCAAATCGGTCGTAGATGACAGGGGAAATTTTGACGTTGCGATTCCACTGAGTATGATCTTGGGTTTTGCAGAAGACTATAAAAAGATTATAGTTAATATGAAGCATGAGCTCATTCTCACAAGATCGAGAAGCGACTTGAACGTAATAATCCAGGAAGGTACTGTAGCATCTGGTGTAACTACTTATGAAGATTACGAAGTAAAAGTATCAAAGATAGAGTGGTTGATGCCCTATGTTATTGCATCTGATAAACAAAAAATCCAGCTATTGAATTTCATTGGTAAAGATAATCCTATCTCCATGTGTTTCCGTTCTTGGGAGTTATTTGAATATCCTCTTCTCCCAAGCACTACTAAATACGTCTGGACAGTGAAAACATCAAATCAATTGGAAAAAACTCGTTTTGTGATTCTTGGACTGCAAACAAAGAGAAAATCATTGAGAACTGCAAACGCCAGTCGATTTGACTATTGTGAGTTGAGTAATGTGAAACTTTTCTTAAATTCACAATATTATCCATACAAAAATATGAATCTCGACATAGCTAAAAATCAGTTTGCCATTCTCTATGATATGTACGCTAATTTTCAAAAATCCTACTATGGAAGATATCCGCAACCGCTGCTGACAAAGTCTTCGTTTCTCAACTTTGCACCACTCGTAGTTATTGACTGTTCACGACAAAATGAATCTCTCAAGAGCGCTCCTGTCGATGTACGTCTGGAGTTTGAGGCTAAAAAAGATTTTCCTGCTAACACTTCAGCATACTGCCTAATCTTACACGATCGTGTCGTTCAGTACAATCCTATTAGTGGAGATGTCAAGAAGCTCGTCTAGGCTGTACCGAAAAATGGAGTATGCAGTGGACAGTATTTTTTATCATCATGTACAGAACAATAATACACAAATAAATTTCAATTTAATAGACATAATACATTTGCTTTCTTTTATTTACTACAACCTAATCCTTTTTTATCTATGTGAAAAAAAACAATGTTAATACACTTATCCAACTATTATGCTCATCACTAAATCCTAACCACTTAACATATACACGTTTGCCACTTTTCTTTGAAACTTTTTCTACTAGATAAATTTCGGGATATACTTTTTGACATTTGTTGATACTTTTTGATACTTTTTTCGATACTCTTGATACTTTTTGATACTTTTTTCGATACTCTTGATACTTTTTTCGATACTCTTGATACTTTTTGATACTTTTTGATACTTCTTGATACTTATTTTCGATACTCTTGATACTTTTTGATATTTTTTTTTTATACTTGTTTGATACTTTTTGATACTTTTTGATAATTTCTTGCACTTTTTCAGAGAGAAAGCTTTATAACGATGCAAATTTCCGCATTAAAGATTTTGATGTTTTCGATGTTTCTGAGCCAAAAAAAAAAAAAGAATGTATGCATGGATGTATGCTAAAATTTAGCATTCATTTCAACTATGCATGTACTTTGGACTCATTAAATTTTGAGTACGATTGACCGTCACATTCTGGATTTATTAACACGTCTAATTAAAAAAAAATTATTTTCTTTCTCAAATTTTGATCCTCACCATAACTCAGGAACGGATCTGTTTGGACGTTATCTTAGTCGAAAAACAGCTGACACTAGAAGGTGTGTAGAATAAGTAGTTGTATGCAGTCAGTTGCGTATACTACTAGCCTTCGCCTTCACCTACAAAACTCAAAAGACATCTCTGCGTGAAATATTCAAAGTGAGGGGTATGACTAAAATACTCTTTAAAAGTACAGAACACTGAGTGTTAAGCAATCTGATTTCTTGGCGCAATCCCCACTCTTCCTGCTAAGTCCCATCTCTTAGCAGTGAGTAGTATCTATCTTTGCAAACATAGAAAAGGTCCGTCTTGTACACGCACACAAGTTGCCGCGTGCGGGCATAAGGATATGGCAACGCTGCATTTCATGTCAGAGCACGGACAGATGGACTTACTATACTGCGCGGCCGAAGCCTAACCCACCGCAGCCTCCACTGCTGATTTCTAGGTAGAAAAAAAAGTAACCTGAGGAAACTCAGTGTCAAAATTCAAAGCGGGGCTGAAGCGCAAAATAAGGGATCTCCTGCCAAAAATGACTATCATAAGACTCGGCCGTCCGCGCGTGTATTTTACACCCTCTTCGGTCATTCGTCAAACGCTAAAAGCCTTTATAACGTTCATCTCTGCAGGTATCTGCGACACTCATGCATTTTCGCCCACTGCTAGCGAAACGAAAAAAAAGGGAGGGGTATCTTCATAAAACTTATCGGTGCCTCTGCATCTTTTTGGGGGATTTCCTACAGGCCTCTAGGAAACTTGTCAAAGTCCGTACGACGTGTTAATCTCCGTGCTCTCTGCAGGTAGCGCAACAAATCGGTCTTGGTGCATGCCTCTAGGTTACTTGTCAATCACTATAAGTATTGTTTGTCGTTCTCTAGTCCTATCAGCTCATGTTCATCTTCGGGCTCTCTGCAGGCCTATCGGTCTGAGTGCAGTTTGTGACCATTGTCTCTACGCCACTTGTCAATCGCTAAAAGCAGATCTCTGGAAGGAAAACTGCCTAGCTTTTCTAGGAAATCTAATTGGGACTTAAAATTAGGGGTGGTCCCACAAGCAGCCAATAGCATTTGTAGGCGGTGAGAAAACTTTGAATCGCTTATGCAAAGGAAGGGATTGAAAGAACGCTATAGGCTTTCAAAAAAATACATACGGGGGTAGACTGGGGATACTCTCCCACTCTCTCATCGGGTACTAAAACACTTTGAGAGGAGAGAGGGTGTTTTAGTATCTTGGAGAGAGAGAGAGGGGATCCCTCCTCTTCCATCGGGTACCGAAACACTCTGAGAGGAGAGGGGGTGTTTTAGTGTGCCTATGTTTTGGTATGCTTATAGCCTATCTACTCCCATCTAATAAAACGAAACTCATAATATATCCATTTTAAAACATTTATTGTGGCTTGTCAAGTATATTACCCAAATTTCACATTTTGTTCTTTTCTACACGGCGAAGTTAGCACCCGAGCGTCGCGAGGTCGTGAGGTTAGCGCACGAGCGTAGTGAGTTCAAAAAAGAACTACTTTAGTCACAGATAGGCGTGACTTAACAGCGGATTTTAGCAACTTTGTGCTATAAAGATTATTTAAACTTATTTTTCAACTTTTGGCATTTTCAGAAATAGTACATATTTATAAACTTTAATTCATAGTTCAAAAGTTATTCATAAAATTCAAAAAATTTTAATCAGTTGGTCGTGGTATTCAATTTTAGAAGATATATACGAATTTTCTAATAGCTTCTGAACTATTAATCAAAACCTATTGATGTTTACTCTTTTTAGAAATGCCAAGAGCTGATGAATATGTTCAAAAAATCTTTATTGTGTTTGATTTCCTTTAAATGACTAATTTGAGATTTTGGTCCTAATAACCGATGCCAAGTCATTTATATATATATATATATATATATATATATAT